>CAVNYN010224441.1:0-46195 GCA_963692815.1 Nyctanthes arbor-tristis
TGTTTGATGAACCTCAACATTAAAAAGCAAAGAATTTATTTCCTCCAAAAAAAAAAAAAGAAAAAGCCTAAGAAATTATGGTAAAAAATAATTTTAAATGATGAAATGTGTGGAAGGGGGAAAAAGAAAGTTCACTATAGAATTTAAAGCGATTGACCAACTTTTCATTAATAAGGGAAGAAAATGGTAGAAGAAAAAGAAGTTAACAACTGAACCCATAACCGACCCCCATGAAAATAAAAGACTTTTTCACTTAGATTATCTCCAATCAACCCCTAAATTTGAGGAATGGAAGTGGTCCAATCACAAAAATTTTAAGAAACTAGGTGTCTGATCATAGAAGGACTCGGTCCAACCATCCTCTATTCCTACCCCAAATTTAGAGGAAGTGAATAGTATTCCTCCATTCTCCAAATTTGAGTTAGGGAATTTATTACAAAAATACCATCCTGTATTTACGAAATTGCCACTAATCCAATTACAAAAATGCCATTTATGAATTAATTTTGTTTTTAACACTTAATTGTTCTATTTTTGAGTTACAAATTTTTTGTGTTTTTATTAATACTATTAATTTATTTTTTGTAATTGGCTCTTTTCGACATACAAATTATTAATCTTAACTAATTATTATAATTATAATTATTATACAAATTAAGTATGGTTTTAACTAAATTAAAAATATTATTCCCATTTTTATACATTTAAAATTAAATGAAAAAGTATAAGAAAATGAGATCCCCTAAATTTAGGGAAGACCATTAGGGTGCAATATTGATTTCGCCTAAATTTAACAATTTATTTACATATATCAATGAAATATTTATTATTATAATAATGATGAAAAGAAGTTTCACCGAATACGCTTTCTAAAATTCTGCCCGTAAGGCGGTCACCTCGCCCTCCTCACGAAAGGCCTGCCCTGATATTGCCTCGTCCCGTCATCCATCTCAGTTCTGTAGTATATAGTTTCTTTAACATGTTGAAATATTTTGAAATTTGAACATATATGACAAAGTAATAAACTCGTTATGTAAACAAAAAATCAAAAGCCGCATAGACAATTGGAGATATATAGCCGCCCTGGAAGGTGGAAGCCACCTCATTCAATCATTAAAAGAGACTATTACTTCATTGACGATATCTTCTCGTATCAGTTCACACGTGTTAAGTTACATGAACACAAAATTTGACAGAAATACAAATACAAAATACACTTAACAAGATTTTATTTTCAAAATTCTACACAATTTTTAAATCAATAAGTAGCCAATGAGCTACATGTTTCGCGTCAAAGTTAGCATCTACCTTTTAGGTACAAGTAGAATTATTCATAAGTTCATTGATCATTATTGTGGTTTTTGTTATTTTTGTTGCTCCCTCCATTCGGCTATTATATTTTCTTCTATTCTTTTTTCGTCCATTCCAAATTATATTCAACTTTGCTTAATTAGTTAATTTACTAATAATTATTAATGTTTTTATATATATATTTATTATTCTGCAATGTAATCAACAAAACGAACAATTAAAGCTAAATAATAAATAAATGAAAAGAGATATTAGGAAATCTACTCTTAAATTATACTTTCCTAACGACAATAATTAAGTTTTCGTTAATTAATATGAAAAAACAAAAGTAGAGTAATGTTGTGGGACGGTGGGGATATATTGTCTACAAGAAGTAAGATAGAATGATCAGTTATTTATCTCAGTAATTATTATTATTAAAAACTTTTTAGGTTCAGTAGAGTTGCAATTTGAGTTCTTACTTTCCACGAACGAGAAATTAACTCCAGAGGTTAATTAAGGCCAGTTGGTTCAACTAAAAGAATTATAAACCATCTCTAAAAAATTTAGATAGGAACCATTTGAGAGAAGAAAAATTTTAGATATGAACAAAAAAATAGATAAAAATAGTGACAAAATTGACATGTATTTTATGTGATTAGTATTGATGTAAAAGTAATGTGATGTGTTAAAAAAGAATGTGGCATGTGTCAGTTTTGTTAAATTTTTGTATTTACTTTTGTTCAAATAACACAACTCTTGCGGGAAAATTTTGATGAATCCATTAACAGATTATTAAGTTAAATGATTTTGATTACTTAGGTGATCATCAAGATTCTTAAAACAGTTGACAAACATTAAAGTAAAACTTGATGACTTTTTTAAATTCAAGCGGACTTACAAGAACTGAACCACAGAAAATATGAAAACAGCAAGGCCAAACTAATTTTCAAGCTTATGTATAAAGTTTTTTAAAACCCATGTACTTATCACTGATTGCCACAAAAAAAAAATAATAATAATAATTTTAATTTCATACTCACACAAAAGGTTAAATGTCTATTTGTTATTTTCATCTCTCGAACAAAATTATGGTACTTCACGAGTATCACTCTACTCTATTGGTAAAATTAAGAATCCACATGTAGATTCATGAGAAAATTGAAGCACTCAAACACACATGTGAGTTTTTGATTACTCACTACATACCTATGATACTCCTAAACTACTAGAATTTTTTCCTCCAACCCCACTCGATCTACCTCTCCATTTCCCTTCCTCTAAAATTCCTCGTTTGCATCCAATTCTCACGATTTCATCTTACAATTAAATTTTACTATGAAAAAGCAATATATACTATTCTCACAGCTAGTAAAATGTCATGGACAAGTAGAATCAAGGGAAAAAAGAGAGATTTAATTCGAGTTTTTTTTTTTTTTTTGGTTGGACTACGACACACACAACATAAAGACACTACACGCCATCGAACAAAATTATGATTAATTTTGTTAGATTTAATTTGAGTTCTTAAATTCCACAAACGGGAATGAAAAGACGGCAAAATTGACTCAAATGAAATTCTCACATGATTCGCCTACTCTTTTAGAAATTATTGGTTTCTCCCACGATAAACTTCACATGTGTAATAATTAGATTTCTTATTTTCTTGTATTTACTTGAGAAAATGACATGAATAGTGTGATCATTAAACGACCGAATTGATAAGATGTACAAAACTTAAGTAAATACAATGAGGTGTATACAAATTTTGTATATTTTATAATGAAAAAATATCATTTCTCATCTCATTAAGATAACATAAGTTTATTTCAATTCTCACAAAGCTTAAGAAATGTTTAATTAATATTATTAAAACAATAAAACATTTAAAAATACTTTCCTAGTAGATTCTTTCATTTACTAATTTATTTCACTTTAATAATTTTATTTTGTTAATAACAAAATACACATTCCCCAGGAAAAAAAAGGAATATAATAATAACAATGCACATTAAATGAAACTTATAAGAAAATTAAAATTTTAACCATATTTTTATAAGGAATGTGGCCTATAATTTGAGAATGATGAAAAGAGAATCCAAATCTCATAATGAGACAGAGTGAGGTATTTACTTGAGAAAATGATGTGAACATTGTGTGATGCCTAGCTAGTACTGACATGATCGATAAGGAACCTTGAAATGGAACTATACAACCGCGGCATAATATTTCAATTATTGAAAATTCGACTAGTAATCCTTTGGCAAATAATGAATGAGATAGAAGTAGTATAATGTACTCCTCGGTCCTCCAAAAATAGTCCCTTCTTATTTTCACAATATGTTTAAAAAATAACATTTTAAGAAGAATAGGGGATTTTTTTTATGGATGGATGGAGTAGATACATATGTCTAATTCCCCCAGATGAGCTTGTGAAATTCAGCACTAATTATAAGTAATTTGTTCATTTTTGAGCCTCAACCAAACATGGGATAGAGATGAAGTGTATATATAGAAGAAGGTATGGTGATGCAACATACTGAAAACAATGGCTTCACTTCCTGCAATGGCTGCTTCTTTTCTCGTTTCATCCCAAAATTCTCCCCCCTTCTTCCCTAAGATCTCCCAACTTTCCATTCGCCTAAAAACCCAAAAACCATTAACAAAAATTTCATGCAAATCCAAAGATGATGACAACAAACGTGCAGAAACCCCCACAAGATATGGAGATCCTTCTCCTGGAAAGCTCGACCGGAGGAACCTCCTCGTCGGCCTAGGCGGGCTTTACAGTCTTGCTGCGAATAGTCCGGCTGCCTTTGCTGCCCCTGCATTGCCGGACTTCAAAGATTGTATCGATGCCACAGAACCCAATGGCTCATTAATCAATTGCTGCCCTCCGCTAGCCTCGAATATTTCTCCATATGTTCCATCCTACAGCCATCTCACGCGCACTCGAATGCCTGCCCAGACAATCTCTAGCGATTCGAGATACTACCGGAAATATAAGATGGCCATTGAGAAAATGAAGAATCTCAAGTCTACTGATCCAAGAAACTTTACCCAACAAGCTAATGTCCATTGTGCTTATTGCGATGGAGGTTACACTCAACAGGGGAATCCAAAACTTCTGTATGAAATCCACGGTTCCTGGCTCTTCTTCCCCTGGCATAGATGGTACGTTTATTTCTTTGAAAAAATCTGCGCAAATTTGATCGATGATGATACTTTTGCCTTACCTTTCTGGAACTGGGATGATCCCACGGGCATGAAAATGCCTGACATCTACGTACACGATCCAAAGACATCGCCACTTTATGATGTTAATCGCAATCCCGACCACCTGCCCCCGACTATAATCAATCTAGATTGGTCCTTGGACGATCCAACTGTCGATGATGAGCTCCAAACCAAACGCAATCTTGTCTGGATGTACAAACGAATGATAACCCAATCCAAGACACAAGCCAATTTCTTCGGCAAGCCTTACCGGGCCGGGGACAATATCACTACACTCAATGGCACTGGTATCATCGAGGCATCTCCACACAACAACGTGCATTCATGGACAGGTACGGTAACTGACCTGACCAATCCAATAGACATGGGTGCGCTATACTCGGCCGCTCGAGACCCAGTTTTCTTCGCTCACCATGCAAATGTTGATAGATTGTGGAACCTGTGGCTTGGTCTTGGGGGAACAAACTTCACTGACGCGGATTGGTTGAATTCGACCTTCATATTCTATAACGAGGAGGCGAAGCCGGTGAGGGTGAGCATTAGGGATTGTTTAGACACAACAAAGCTTGGATACACATACCAAAATGTGCCCATTGCATGGCTCGATCAAAAGCCTACTGCACGGGCTAAGGCGAAAGCTTTGCCTTTTGCACCCGAACCTACTCAGGTTTTCCCTACCACGATTGAGAAAGCCACTAATGTGACCGTTAAGCGCCCAAAGAAGTCCGGAAATGGATCGGCCGAGGAGATACTCGTCTTTGAGGGAGTAGAGTATGACAAAGGTACGTAATATATATATATATATATACACTATATATTGTTACAATGAGAAGTTGAGAACAAAAATAAAAGGCTAGATAAAGAATAAACGGACTTCATTTTTACCTGAAAACACATAAAACCAACATCAAGGAAAACACATGAATAGAGATCAGAGAATCTAGTATTAATTAAATCACATTATTCTTACCATTTATGAGTCCTTATTTTTATATAGATGAAAATTTTGTTTAGAGGATTAATTCAAGTGCTTATTACGTTTTACTGTTAAATAGGTAATTACCTAAAGTTTAACGTGTATATAAACGAAGACAACGTGAACAGTTCGGGTCCAGAGTATAGTGAGTACCTTGGGAGCTTCAGCAACGTGCCCCATAGCCACAACATGAATGTGAAGGAGAATGTGAGTTTCAGGATCAGTGAAGCGCTGAATGATTTGGAAGCCAACGACTATGAGAGTGTGCTAGTGACGTTGGTTCCGAAAAGCGGTCCCATCAAAATAAATGGTGTCAAGATTGAGTTCGAGACATCAGCATGAATCATTTCTATTTTTGAACGCCATTTCAATACTGCAAATGAATAATGAAAGATTGAAAGTACTTTTTAATTTCTTTTTCCTATTATATGTTGAGTGAATTTTTAGTAGTTTAGAGTATCCAATTCGGCACTCCAAACCAACAAAGGGCTGATAAGTAGATAAATGAGTTTCAATTATTTGATTAATTGAGATCCTTATATCTAATTGGCTCATTTTTCCTAGACTAAGATACTCTTGAGTGCTTGAATTTGTATGGCCATATTAATAAACAATGTACAACACGGTCTGGTGCCATATATAAAATGATAGATCATTTAATCCCCCTGCCAAAAATAAATAAATAAATAAATGACAACCCAAAATTTGTCCTCCTGCGATAGACAAACCAATGGGAAATAACTTTTAAAAGTGTTTTGCAAACTGAAACAAGCCTAATTTCAAAACATTGGCTGGATTATTATTTGCTCATCATTCCTTTCTTTAATTTGCATGAGTTCAAGTTGATGATCAAGCGATTGAATATATTTCAATCTAACTCGATCTACAAAGAGAAGTTATCGAGATTCACAAACCAGGGTTGATAAATATTCAAGGTTTTTTTACATATAGGATACAATTGGTCGAAAACTAGCTTAACTTCCACGGTAAGTGGAGAATGAAAATGGAGAAAGAAGAAGAGGAACATGAAAATGTTCCAATTTCTGCGACGCCCTAACTTCGAATACAATAGAGACATACGGGAAAAATCCTTCAGGGTTATGTTTTCCTGTGTTGAAACTAATCCGATACACCCCTGGACTCAATGAGTCGACCATGTTTATCAACTGACCACTTCGTCCATCTTTATCGGTCAGTGAAGACCCCAAAAGGGTCCAACCACCAGAATCTGCTGCACCAAACGATGGTCGAGGTTGATTGTTGTTCCACATCTCCAACCGTACTTCAATTCCACTAGCTGGAGAGCCACGAGCTGTGTCCAGTACATGTGTAGTGATAGGTGGCCGAGTTCTAGTAAAACCTTGAGACGGTTTCACCGCAGAGGCTTCAACTGCAGCTGTTAAATGTGCTCCAAACCGATCTTCTAAGACGTGGGAAAACAGAGAACAAATCTTAATTAGCAAAGTTTACACAGAAGGGAAGTAAAGAGAAAGATACCAGTAGAGACCATAGCAAGAAAAAGGCTAAAAATACTGTAGATGTAGCTGAAGATCAGATAATATGAAACCTACCTGCACATAATTTCAGATTCCCCCGCAGATAGCAGATGAAAATAGAGAACTTTGTGCAAAAAAAGAGGTGAATGAACATTTGATTCGCTTCTTAATTCTTGCCCAGTATGTTATTATTATTATTTTTTTTTTTTTCACCATCTATCACTAATACATAAATCTGGAAATATTAAGTGGAAAGAATAAAACCACATGATTCCCGTTTTTCAGATATTTATAACTTTCACAGCCATGAGAAACACTTGCACAACACGGAAGGTGAATTGTAAATGCAAAAAATCCCCGTAAAATTGAAACAGAATTATCTCAGAAGGAAACTTATAATTCTATGGAGTCTGCATCATTGTCGGGAAACTGGAAAACATGGAGAAAAACCAGAAACAGCATGGACCAACATAAAGTGAAAATCAAAAATGGAAAAAGCCAATCTGGTGCAAAATCACCTCCAGCTTTTGACAAATCCGCAGTATGCTGGGTTGGCATTGGGGAAGAAGACGCAGAATTAACTGTAAATAGCTTTGACAGACGTAACTCAGTTATTTTCATTTGCTCCTTAGCTGCAACCTCTAACTCCGTTATAGGCCTGTTTTGGTAGCGTATCTGCACCAAAGGTGAAATAAATGAAATATTACCTATTATCTCGTCAATATGCTTCTAGGAGAAAACATAGAGCTACAGCATCCAAATACGTAATACATCAGTAACATTAATACTTGTCTATAATTGATCCAATGATTTTGCAGCAATCTATTAATGTTTTCCCATCTTATGACATTTCCAAGTTAGATCATTCTGAACTGTCAGAACAGAACTAAAGAGTTTGTCGTGAATGGAAGAAATGAGAATTTGAAAAATCATTTCCACTCGCGGTGCATAAAGTTTGTGCACTAACTAACTGAAAAAAAGGATACAAAGTTGTGAGCTACAGGAGGGAGAAAACATTTTAGATGGTTTCTATGTAAAATATTAAAATTGGATCACTGTTTGTTTGAGCAGCTAAACTTCAGAAAATTTAAATAATAAAACTTTTTAAGCCTCAATCTCTATAAAGTTGGTCTCATCAATGATTTATTTCTTTGTCTACCAAAAGGTCTCAAGCAATGATAAAATTACCTTCATCTCAGCAAGTATCTCTGGGGTACTCCTCCCAGAAGCAAAGATAAGAAAGACAAATCCGAACATCTCTTTATAGCGGACATTCCACTCACGTAGCTCCTAGAAAACAAAATGAATTAATACCTTTACTTATATCAGAAGACTCAATCCCAAAACGTTATCTAACCATTTCTCAAGCCCTTCAAAATCACAAAAAAATAAAAGGAAAGAATTACAATCAAATGGCTCAAAAAGGAAGAAAAGGCATGCAGATATAAAGGCTTACAATTTCTTAGTTTAATCTTGGCCGACTTCTACACTTAGCCATCAAGCCTATTTATTACAAAATTTCTCGAGGTATTACTCCTTTTGGGGGAATTCAAACAAGAAAAAGTAAAAACATTTCAGTTTTTCACTCTTATAGCATCAATTCATTGTTTTGCTTTGTTATCTAACTAATTAAACCTGAGCGGGCATTTATTGAGATTAGTGTCCTTTCAAAAAAACGAAAGAAGAGAAAGAACTGGTTGAGTCTTTGCGAGTTCACTCCAAACAAAGCAATCAAGGGAAGGTGTTAGACTCATCATGGCTACTCCATCGCTTCAAAGAAGAAAAGAATGAAAACGTATTCTTCCGTCGATTTCTCCCTTCAACGTTCGATTCTTCAGTTTTGTGTGAGTTCAATCATGTGATGGAACTCTTCACCATTTTTTATACATAGAAGTGAATTCACCAGAAACAAACATAACGTATATGCAAGTACCAGCTGATGGCTAGTAAATCAAACATCAACACTTAGAAAAAGGAGTAGAATGTGATCCAAACATTTTAGTCATAGAATCAAGTAAATAGCTATCTAAACTTGGCTTTAGAGGACCCATAGTCAAAGTTAAACAGAATGTCTGTCATAAATACCTGCAAAGTTGTGTCAGTGGCAGTAACTAAAGCTGTAGACTGCTCTCCTTTGCTCCACCTGTAGCATGAGATTTATAGGTTATAACATTCAATCTTATGATGTAGTTAGCAGCCAATAGCTACAATGCTAATGATGAACAAAGAATAGCAAAACCAATTGATTTCTCATCCTCATTTTTCACCTGAACTCCACCAATTCCATATAAAGCACTGTTAATTCGAGTACTATTCTGAACTCACTCCATGTACGGAGTAGTGGTGAGATATATCGTGGCAATTTTCTGCCCTTACTATAACAAGCAATTATCAGTCTTGTGCTGATTCAATAATTTTCATCCTTGTTAACCAAAATATACTGTATATGTAGTAATAACGCAATGGACACTTGGTGGAGAACTAATTCAGTTTATATCAGGGAATTAGAACATGAAAGTATATATTCTCATGATTGACCTACATGTGGCTATTTTGGATCTGAAAATTGAAAATGCTAAGAAGTCATTGGATAAGAAACAGCGTCAAGAATATGCAACCACTGAACTGTTTGAAGCAATACATGGAATAGTAGTAAAATTCCTATTAAAATAGTTTAGTCATGTCAAATTGATATATCATAGTTATGTTTCACTTCATTTTCCTTTTCCATTATTACATAATGATGCGTAGCCTATGATGGCATCATTTGAGCTATGGTACGAGTCATTGATACCTGTTTAGTTGATATGTTATGAGGGTGTGTCATACAGTACAATTTTGGAGGAGCACTTCAGAATGCAGAGGTATCAGGTTTTGACTTAAAGATCATACTTAGCTGTGCTTAAAAGCGCCTTTTACAGAGCAATTAAATTTCCACCACTCATTAGAATTTCTCACTATAACTTGGTTTTCATAATGAGAATCAAACAAGCACTTAATGAGGCTAGTCATGGTTGTAGAAAACACTGATTCTATTTAACTAGAAGCAGCCCTAATCAAGTTTCTTTTTTTTTTTTGGTGGGGGGTGGGGTTGTCAATCTAGCTGAAACAAATTAGAAATCAGACTTCTGCTGTTGTTTTGTGGCGTTGCACTCTGAGAACCATTTGGCATCACTTTTGGAACATTCCAGTTCAAAACAACTATGCTTTGACAATCAACTCCCCGCCCAGTCCCAGTTTCAAAACAGAGCCCAGTATAAAAGAAAACAAGAAGGCGCCAATTTCCTGCAGCATGTAACTTCGGTTTCTAGTTAAATTAGGGTCATTATTAGTAAATTAGAATCACCATTGCCACAAATACTACAAACAGAAAGAAACAGGACTGTTTTTCTTCCTAGAAATAAATTCCCCATAGGCCATAGCTAAGCAATCCAAAAACTAGAGTTTTCTTCAAATGGTTGATACTAGAAGAGCATAAAATTCTTCTATTCA
The DNA here is from genome assembly GCA_963692815.1 of Nyctanthes arbor-tristis. Classification (NCBI taxonomy): domain Eukaryota; kingdom Viridiplantae; phylum Streptophyta; class Magnoliopsida; order Lamiales; family Oleaceae; genus Nyctanthes; species Nyctanthes arbor-tristis. The sequence continues at coordinate 10,492 of CAVNYN010224441.1, forward strand.
TCTTCTCATAAGGTAAAACTCTAATAATAATAATAATAATAATAATAATAATAATAATAATAATAATAATAATAATAATAATAATAATAATAATAATAATAATAAAAATAATTACGTGATGGGGATTCTGTATACGGGGAAAAAAGGAAAAAAGAAAAGAAAATACATGCACACACAAATAAGGGAGACTTCAAAGGTCTAAGGTCAGATTTGAAATAAACCCTCTTTTCCTACTTTCCCAACCCTTAAAATCCCCAAAATCACACTCCACCCAGAAATGTAACAAATAAAAAGAAAAAAAATAAAAAAAATCAGAGAGATTGAGAAGGGCAGAAACTGAACTGGGCACTTGTAGGACTTTTATGATGGCTAGATGGGCTTTCACCAATCTGTGGATGAGCAGCAAAAGCTTCCAACCATCCATTCACATCCACCTGAAAACAGGTTCATTTTATCCAATAAGAAACCCCAACTATATGCATATAAAAACATACAAACGTCAGCACATACAAAGAGAGAGAGAGAGAGAGAGACTTTGTTGAACCAAATATCTCTGGCAGCAAGAACAGCCTTTTGATAATCGGTGAAGGGTCCAGCTAACACCATCGCCTTAGCAAATTTGACGCAGCCACAGCACGCCAAGAAATCTTTTTCACCCAAAACCACCTTTCGTTCCATCTCTCAATCTTCTCCCCGTGATAGAGTTACTTCACGTGAACAGCCCAGAAAGGGTCTTTCCGACTCCTGAATCAGAATTTCCCTCACGATTGACGAAGCTGGCACTGTACCGCACTGTTAAAAACACTGCTGGAGGATTAATAAGGTTCTAAGGATTACACCTGACGTCCCTTACGTTTCAACTTTTAATAGATCTTGCCCCCAATCTTTATTTTTGATATCATGCATCCTCCACCTTTATGAAAATATCTTTCCAAGTCCCCATTGACGGATTACGTGGCCCTTTCCATTTCAGCCGTTAAACTTTTATAAAATGACAAATTTAACCCCTACATTGTAATTAAATAAAGAAATATGTAAACATCAATAATATATATTTATTAGTTTTATTTACTTATATTGAATGTGAAAGTGGTTAAATTGCTCGACTTTTCTATTGTTGTTTGTAATGAAAACATGATCAGAGTGATATGGTGTTCATGACATAACTAATATCGTAATTTGACCATTATTACATTGCACCATTTTCTTCTCACTTACATTTTCATTATTTCTTGGGCATTCTTCAAGAACAAGACTACAGGTTGGTCCTATAATATTCTACTTCAATTGCACAGCCAAACTGAAAGTGGTGCGGGTGCCTTTTATGACTTGAACATGTTCACAAACTCATAGTAATAGGGGGATAAAAAAGAATTATAATATGATTTGTTTACAACATATATGATTCTGTTTGGTATTGTTTTATAGTATAATTTTGTTATAATTGCTTAAGTTGGATATGTACAGTATTCGTTTTGTAAATCTATGGTCAAGTAGGTGACACGAAAAATGAATTATATTATATGAAGTCTATTAAATATTTGTTGGTTTTTAATGATATTGGGACGGTAGAAATCCATTGATGATGATGCATAATATTCCCCTTTGTTTTCTCAAAAAAGAAGTCAATAAGAATTCTTTGATATGTTTGATACTAATATTTACTTTTTCACCGTAGCAGGTTGCTTTGGAATTTTGATGCAAACAATAAGATCGGCAGCTGTGCACGACATACCCGAGGTCATGGGCGGAGCTACTTAAGGTCCAGTGCGGTTCATGGACCGCACTGAACCTTACCCCAGACCATTAAAAGTTACAACCTACCGCACTGAAATTAGGCATCAAGAAGCCCAAATGTTATAGTCAGAAAAGAATTTTGACTAGAAAATCTGTAGGCCCAATATGCTATATATGGCCCAAATTTAGGTCAAATTTCGAAACGTGATCTCCACTACTCTCTTTTATTAGACAAATCTCTGAGTCGACAAATCTCTGAGTCTTCAAAGAATAAAAGTCGATGTGGGATCCTGTACACTATTAGACTGTACTAAGTTTTCAGATAGCATACCCAAATAAGTGGCATCTTTGATATGTTGTTCATTATTGAAATCCATGCCCCAATTAAAGACTTGAATCGAGAGCCAAGGTAAAGAATCCCTAATTCTACGATTTCTATTCTTGTCTCCGGTCAATTGCTGTTAATGGAGAGAGTTTTGAGGTCCCAAAATTTGAATCTTCCACTAATTCGTCGGTGTTCTGGCACACTCGCACAAGTTTCAAGAATTTCAAGCTTTGCTGTAATGGTAAGTTGTCTCTGATTCACTGTGGCATCTCTTTGGATTTAAACATGTTCCATGGATGAAAATCCTACTTCATTTTGGCTCCTTCTAAGTTCCAATCGAGCATGTCCTTTTTCATTCTTGCGGGCTTATGTTCTGGAAATTCAGTGCCGAAGCACCCAGTTTCATGTCCATTTTGGGTGTTTATATTGCAGGCTTTGGTTCTTGATATAATTTTTATATATTCTGATATTTTTTATGCAAAGATTTGATTTGTAGAGTTCAAGTTCTTTGTTTCAATCTTTTATTCCCATCAAATGAATTAGACATTTGGAGACTAGTGGGAATATATGATCCATTTTGATGTTTAAAAAGCATTTTTCTGTTCTTTAATGAATGAAAAATAGAAAAAATACTACTTAATGCTGCATTGTAATATTTCTCCAAATGCACTTGTCTCACTGGATATTGCTTGATTAGTCTAATATTTTGTATAGGGTTTTTTAGTTGTATAATATTACCAGAAAAAATGTAAACAAATTACCAGAAGAAAATTTTTGTACATGACTATTTTGCTTCAAAGCATAAACAGATTAACAGAAAAAATGAGCATGACGAGAGTCGGGTTTTACATAGTGATGGGGCGTGAATTTTTCTTAAAATTTTCTGACCACACTGAAGTGAAATCCTAACTACGTCACTGCCCGAGGTTGTTTTGCTTTTGGTTGGGTCGATAAGCATACCCTCGTTAAATTTTGTAATTTGGGGATGTTATAAACTTGTTCATATCAAGCAGATCAGTTTAGTGTTTCTCATAGTGAATGGCAATGGGTGAAGCTATTATTTAATTCTTTTTAAAATTAGCCTTTTGTTTGTGATGCTATGTACCCGTTATAATTAGTACATGGCGATTTCACCCATTGTAACAGTCGTGGTTTTACTGAAACTTGGCTTCACCTAATCACACTCCCCTCCCCAACCAAAAAAAAAAAAAAAAAACACACATCAGTTCGTGTAGAGAGGCCGCATCCAAAAAGAGGCACGGGGGTTGCATGAAAAAGAGAGAGAGAAGTTCTGCCAGATTTGGGGTTGTGGGGCCGATGGGTGGGTAAACAAAATTTGGATTTTAGGGGGCGTTTGATTAATGTTATAACTAAGTTGTTTATAATAGGCGCCACTTATTTCTGATAAAAGCAAATAATATTTATTTTTCTTCTGACAAAAGCTAGCATTCAAATCATGACACTGGGCTTCAGCCCCAATTTTTTACCTTTATTTCATTCAATGGGCCCCGCTAACATTCAAATCATGAATTAGAGAGAGTGTCATTTACGATCAAAAGGCTGGTTGCACCTTTAAAACACCAAAAAAAATAATAAAACTAGCCATGTCAATTTACTAATGATTACACAATCAAGACCCGTTATAATAGACTTGATTATAACAGATGTCAAACGGACCCTTAATTATTTGGTGTGGGGCCCAATCCAACCAAAAAGAAGGAAAGGAGTTGGCAGATATGTTGGTTGCCACGTGGGATGCTTGGTTCCATAAAGAAACACGGCCTGCGTTTTATAGAAAAACCGATGCTCGAAGTCATTGATGCTTCTTTATAGGGTTGGGCTCCTGAAACTGGAACTAACCTGGTCAAAATCAGTTCTGAAAAAGGCCACTTGGATTGAAACGCCAATTTCCTCGGTTAAAATGGTCAAAGTTTCAGTTTTCACGTAAAACAATCCCCATTTTTTTTTTCTTTTAACCAATTGTCCATTTTGGTCAGTTCACCGGTCCAGCTCAGTTCAATAGATTTAAATGGACATCCCTACTCCTTTAGTTTCTATGTTGAGATAGTGTATCATACAATACAATTTTGGAGAACTTCAGAGGTATCATACTTGGGATGTTGACACACAGACCAAGTCCATAAAATTTCTAGAGTAACTTCAGAGAATAATTTTTGTGGACATAAAATTTAAGCTATCTGTGATGTTTTACGTAATTGTGGGAGCCTCAATTTTTATTCCTCTTGTTATAAAACTAAAGAAAACTAAAGACAATATCAAAGAATATAAAGAAGGAAAAGAGAAGATGCTATAGAGTAATTTTCATTCCAGCCCTCTATTTATAGATACATATATAGAAGGGTAAACTGACAATTATGAAATATAACTTTATAATTACAACTTGCATACAAGACAACCCACTTGATTGCACCCCAACTTGTGCAACCCTACTTGCTTCTTGTCTTTTGTTATCACTTTGCACATTTGATAATTCATTAATTAACTTGCTTATATCCACTTGTATATATCATCTTATATCAGCGACTTGCACTTATGTTCTTGTGACTACTTATTTGTCTATATAATTCTCTTGAACATGATAATAATCATAATAATTTGTATCATAATAATCACCCACACATTCAACTTGCTTGAAACAAGTTGATAATTTCTTAAAACTTCCTTTCTTTTTTCTCCCTCCGAGAAAATTGACCCAGTGGTTCCATTGCTTTTGATTTTCTTCACTTGGTAAAATTGTCCCAGTGGTTCCATTGCTTTTGATTTTCCTCACTTGGTAAAATTGTAGTATTTTTGCTACTTTGCCTAGAATTCATAAAACGGTATGGATTTCATATGATGAAAACATCGATTTAAAGGTAAATATATAATGTTTTGATTTATTGTTGATTATATATGTTCTCCAATTATACTAATTAATTGAATGTGTCTCACGTTTTGTTTATTTTCAGTCTTGTGGAATTTTTTTTTTCTAGTTCACTATACAGGAATGCTACTGGATGGTACTAAGTTTGAGTTCAGTCAAGATAAAGGAACCCGATCGAGATTCCGATCCATACTCTCAGTAAGGGACCTGATCAATCATGCTTCGATGATACTATTTTTATTTGTTGTAGGAAAATTGAAACTTTAGATAAATAGCGATTTCTTTCCCAGCTTAGTTTCAGAGACGGACGGTTCTAGGGGTGAGCTGGTATTGGCTTCAACCCGTGTCGGCCCAGAAAAATTTTGAAGTTTTATATACAAAAATTTTAAAAAATTTATATTAGCTCATGTTGATTTTTTTTTAAATACCATAGTCCGTGTCATTAAAAATCCTAGATCCGTCCCTATTTAGAGATGACTAGAAATAGTAATATCTTTGCATTTGGTTGCAAAGATTACTAAAAATACGATACAGAGTATATTTCAAAATAGCAATACTGTTATTTGCTTTTTGCTGCTGTGAAATATCTTCTTTTAACTTCTCTATGTCCTTAGCTTAATGTTCACGAAATTCTTCTACAACTATGTTCGATTGGTCATCTCAAATTTCCATGGTAATTACTCGATTTGCAGATGTTAAATCTTTATCCCAGGTAATTTTAATGTTCTGATTATAATTTTTTTCAATTAAATAATTTTTTTCAATTAAATTTTATTTTTACGGCAGTTAAATTTCTTCATTTGCTCAATTTATAATGTTTCAACAAATGGGCATTCAGTGAGTTGTTCTTGGGCGCCAAGCTGGACAACAATTTGAGAAGAATTTCTTCCCTATTATTCTCCTTCTTTTTCTTTTCTTTCTTTCTTTTTTTTTTTTTCTTTTTTTCCCTTTTTCTCTTTTAATATATTTTCTATTTTTTTTATGGGTGGGGGCTAAGAGATTGCCGCTCCAATGGTTTCCATAGCTAAGGATCATTCTCCATATATGAACATGTTACAATGATTCAATAGTATTCTAAACTCAACTGATTTGGATACATTTGCCAGTTATGTTAGCTTGAGTACTCTCCTTTTTTTTTTTTTGGTCGCAACCTGTTACTTTACCCTCCTTGTTCAGATGTGAATTTTCGGACGAAGAACATCCATGTCTGATCCCTATGTGAGAAATCCTAAATATGTGAGCTTGAGTTTCTAAAGAAAAGGGGAAAAAAAAGAGAGAAGTCTATCAAGGATTCCAAGTATAATGAATACAAAAGAAAAGTTTTATATTCATCATCATTTGTTGCTTCATCAATTGTTAGGCACTGTTTCTACTAATAAAAGGAGTTGCAAAGAGAGAGAAGTTAAAAGAAGATGACCAATATGTGAAACGTAGAAAGAGGATTGCTAAGTTTCCTTTTTAATTTTTAAACACAAAATACGTGCCCATTCTTATCCACATTTTGTAAAACCCGCCCACCTCTCCACTATTTATTTCCATTTCATTTATTTAAACAAAAACACCAATATAATATACTTAGTTACTGTATTTAAAAAACTATCACACAACATTTGTGTGATGTTTTTAAGTGCCTTGTCTTCAGTTCTATCTAGATAATACAATTATTATTTTTCTTAATTTGTGATAAGATATCTTCATTAAAATAAAACTCTAATATTTATTTTCTTCCTTTGTCCATTCGGTGCAATGAAATCATTGTTTTTGAAACTCGATGGCGGTACCGGTCTTTACAAGGTTCTAATTGTTATTTAGCTTGAATATGGTGACGTTTATGTAATCTACCGTCAAAAATTAAAATGTCACACACATGTAAAAGAGCCAGCCAAATTAAATGACACAAGTGCGAATAGGAACACGTGCCAGAATGTTAGGAAATGTTTGCTCTGGCAAGAAATGTTAGAGCAACAAATATCTCCAGTACTCGCTTTTGGCACATATTACTGTTACGTAAAGTCCGTTCCGTATTTTTGGACTTTTGTCATTATAGCGAACGGTTCATTTCTTCTTGAAGTTCTTGTCATTTGAATGCTAAGCTTTGCTTTTCAAAGTGTAAGATTCTTTTTGCACAAAGTATTGATACTTAATTAGACCAGTATATAAATTGATGATATAAAGTTTTAATCTCTTGTGTAATATATGAATGTAAGAGATGTTAATTGTTTATCACTCTTTTCTTTTCGTTGATATACTATACTATGATTTTTTACGCCAGACCCCGCCAGACGTCATATGTGACGTGTCAACTGTCATTTTATATATATCTACGTATATAGATTTTTTTTATTTCTCCTATTAACTCTTTTCTTTTTTGTTATGGAAAATGTTCTAATTACAATAGATTCATTTTTGCCAATCCATATATAAAAGGAATAAATTTGCCAAAAAAAATTTCCCAGGCCTTTTGCACTTTTTAAATCTGTAAAATTGATTTATTTTTGCAATTTGTCTTTTTTAATATATATATATATATATATGACAGTTGTCTATCACAATTGAAGTAATTGTTTGGCACAATTTGCTGATTTTTCACGCTCAAAACTCTATTTGGCACCATTCCCTAATTATAATGCCATATCAAACATATATATATATATATATTATAAATGGCATCTATATGTCACAAGTGAAGTAATTATCGACCACAATATAAAATTCTATGTGACCTCATTACTTATAATGTCATATTACATCAATGGGCTTTGGGATTGGGCCGATTTATCTGACACCATTTTACAACATTTTTTAAACTATTTTGGACATTTTATATAAGGTTGGTTATATTGAAACCACCAGTTTAATTAAACAAATCACACTATAATTGTATTTAATATCCTTCATTTTTTTCATATTTTTAGATTAAGGCATTAACTTTTTCTTTGTCATATTTTTATTCTTAATCTTCAATCGATTATCACATCTTATATCTAACAATGATTTTCTTTTAAAAATTTTGATGTAAGAACCACTTAAATCTTTTAAATAAGTCAAAAAAGAAAAATCCGTAAAAGTAAAATATATATTCTTATGATTCTAATACATATGAATGAAATTTTTTGAATAATAACCATTATTAAGAAACAAGATATAAAAATTAATTAAAATTGTTCAAAAAAATGCAATAAGATTTATTGGAACGCCAACTTCACAAGTTTTAAAGATTAAGGACCTTCAATGTAATAAAAATATGGTTTAACTATAAAAAAGTGTAGTATGGATATATTTTCCCTTTACACACACCCACACCCCACACACACACACACACACACACACACACATATATAACGGCATCATAATTAAAATAAGTGTCAGGCACAATTTGTTGATTTTTTGCGCTTAAAGCTCTATTTGACACTATTGCTTATAATATCATATCACACCAATGAGTTTTAAATTGATTTATCTAACACTATTTTGTAGCATTTTTTAAACTATTTTGGACCTCTACTACTCTATTTCAACACGACACATCAAATCTGCGCAAGGCCCTTATTGTCACTTTTCATAATAAAAATTATTACAAATCTAATAGTAAAAGATTGAACAGATAACTTACTAGTACATATCAATATCTATTTATACTAAATACAAGGCATATGCATCCTGTCTAAACGAAGAAGCCCCGTCAACTTCTTGAATTCATTTTGCCCAGTTATCACTCCCATAATCCGTTTCTGGTACCCCACTAGGGGTAAAGCCAGCCGTCGATATTAGAGTGTGTCAAAAATATAAATTAATACCAATTTGTATATATTAAATTTTTTTTTTTGCAATTATTTGTATGATCAAAAAATATTTTTTTTGTCAATATGAAGTATGCCCAAGCAAAGTTGTGCACCCCACCTACAACGGTGTAACCCCATAGAAGCAAGGAAGTCAACTATATAGCATTCCCTTCTCTTAGAACATATTGAAACTTTTACAAAACTTACTCTTAACTACAGCATTTTTTAAAGGAAAATTCTTGTTGGACAAAAAAAGAAACAAAATTTTTGACAAAATTGACAAAGAAACAAAACGTTTGACAAAATTGACAAGTATTGTGTGTGATTAGTGTTGATGTAAAGGTGATGTGATGTGTTGAAAAATAAGATTATGTTATGTGTCAATTTTGTTAAATTTTTTGTATTTATTTTTGTTCAAATAGCACAACCCTTTTTAAAAATAATTCTTCAACAGTAATAGAAAAAGGGAAAAAAATATTTAATATACGAAGAGAAAAAGTTGTTATATAGACACACCATTTATTGATATGACCAAGGTTCATAACTAGACACACCATCCATTGATATGACCATATATATACAGGAAACTTTTCAAACACAGTACTGCAACCTATGAGAAATGAGCCAATGAGATATAAGGATCTCAATTTATCAATTAATTGAGCTCCATGTATCACCAACTCAATCTACTTTTGGACAAATGAAAATTCATTTGACCATATTATTATAATAGGTAATACAAATAAGTACTTTCATACAAAATGCAAGGTGCTTGCAAACAGAAAATAGTTAATTCATGCAGATAACTCAAACTCAATTTTGACACCATTTATTTTGATGGGACTACTCTTTGGAACCAGAGTCACGAGCACACTCTCATAATCATTGGCTCCCAAATCATTTAACACTTCACTGATCCTAAAGCGCAAATTTGCCTTTTCTTTCATACCATGGCTGTGGGGCACATTGCTGAAGCTCCCTAGGTACTCACTGTACTCTGGACCGGAACTGTTGACGTCATCTTCATTTATGTACACCTTCAACTTGACGTAATTAGCTGTTAACAATAAAACGTAAGTACGTAGTTGGATTACTTTAAATAAATTATCATCTCAAAATTAAGACTTTGTAAATAGTAATTTGATTTTAGTTGGACTGAGTCGAGAAGCATGAGCGTTTCTTCACATTTTTAAGTGTCATGTAAAACTAAGACTAAAGTTATTTATCAACACTGTTAAAAAGGGGCCCATTAGTGACGGAAATTTTCCAACAGATGACATTCCGAGGGAACAGTTGGAGTGGCGGAAATTACCGATAGAAACAAAGTCCGTTGGAAAGCGATTAATTTGGAGTTCGTGTTTTGATTATTATTATTTTTGTAAGAGACAGTTCCGTACCTTTATCATACTCTATTCCCTCAATGACGAGTATTTCGTCGGCAGATCTAGTTTCAGACTTCTTTAGCCGCTCCACGATGACATTAATGGCTTTGTCAAGTGTTGCCGGGAAAACCTGAACAGGTTTGGGTGCAGAAAGCAAACTTTTGGCCTTAGCCCGGGCAGTAGGCTTCTGATCGATCCATGCAATGGGCACATTTTCATATGTGTATCCAAGCTTTGTGGTGTCTACACAATCCCCCATTCTCACTCTAACCGGCTTCGCCTCTTCGTTGTAGAATACGGAGGTTACATCCAACCAATCCGGGTCAGTCAAATTGGTTCCGCCAAGAGGATTGAGCCACAGGTTCCACATTCGATCAATATTTGCATGGTGAGCATAGAAGATGGGGTCTCGACCAGCCGAGTAAAAAGCACCCATGTCTCTTGGATAATTTGGATCGCCCTTGCCAAGACCAGTCCAAACATGAACGTGGTTGTGTGGAATATCCTCAATTTTACCTCTTCCACCTGGATTAGCATCACCAGCCCGGTAAGGGTTTCCAAAGAAATCAGTTGGACTCTTCGATTGCGTAATCATTTGGCTGTACATCAATTTAAGATTACGTTTGATTTGGTGCTTTTCGTCTACTTTCGGATCGCCAAAGGACCAATCGAGATCTATTATAGTCGGGGGTAGGTGGTTGGGGTTGCGATATTTGTCATAGAGTGGTGATTTCTCTGGGTCGTGTACATAGATGTCAGGTATTTTCATGCCCGTGGGATCGTCCCAGTTCCAGAAGGGTAGTGCAAAAGTGTCATCATCAATCAAGTTTGCACAAATTTTCTCGAAGAAATACAAGTACCATCTGTGCCAGGGGAAAAAGAGCCAGGAGTCATGGATTTCAAACAAAAGCTTTGGATTTATTCCCAGTTGGTTATAAGCTCCATCACAATAGGCACAATGGACATTAGCTTGTTGGGTGAAGTTTCTTGGATCAGTAGACTTGAGATTCTTCATTTTCTCAATGGCCTTCTTATATTTCCTATAGTAGCTCGAATCAGTGGCGATTGTTTGGGCAGGCATTCGAGTGCGCGTAATGCTCTTGTAGGATGGAACATATGGAGAAATATCAGAGGCTTCTGGGGGGCAGCAATTGATCTTGGTCGGTGAGCCATCATCAGGTTTTACTTCATTACAGTGTTTGAAGTCAGGCAATGGCGGTGCTGCAAAGGCTACATGATTATTCGCAGCAACACTTGCTGCACCATAAAGCCCACCTATGCTGAGGAGGAGGTTCCTCCGATCAAGCTTTGCAGGAAAAGTTTCGCCATTTTTTAGGGTGGTTTCTTCAAGTTTCTTGTCACCATCTTTGGATCTGCATGAAAATCTTTGTAGTGGTTTTTGGGTTCTCCGACGAGTGGAAAGCTGGGATGTTCTGGGAAAGAATGAGGGAGAAAATTGGGGTGAAATGGAAAAAGAAGCCATTGTAGGAAAAGGAGCCATTGATTTTAGGTGCAGTATCACCTTACCATCTTCTATATATATATATATATATATATATATATACACTCCTATGTTCATCTTTATGGCATGTTTAGCTTACAATTAGCTGCCAATCTCACAATATTTTATTGTTGGATATAATTTCTTATTATTTGCGCTAGCATATTTTTAATCTTTTGATGTGAATGCATTTATTTAAATATTTAATAGCGTTTTCACTGTCTAATTAACATTATTCTAATATTTATTGAAATAATTAGCGAAAGGCAAAGCAAGGATATAATCATCTAAAAAATAACTCCAACTTCTTCTTCTTCATACTACTACTACTACTACTATTATTATTATTATTATTATTATTATTATTATTATTATTATTATTATTGCTATTACTACTACTGCTGCTGCTCTACTATTACGAGCTATGTGGTTGAAATCCGTATAGTACAAGTGTGTCATGTTAAATATATGAATATGTAAATTAGCTTGGTAAAATTTTAAATTTTTTTTTGAAGTACAATTATAATCTGCATTATAGCAGGACACGTGCATATAGTTATAAATCCTACTGAAACACAATGCACAGAACTAAATAATACTACAATAAATCAATAATACAAACTCTTATATAAGAGACAACAAACTACAAATAAATGTAGACAAACCCCCCGTGGGGGAATCAAACTTGGAACCTCTACGAATAAACTCCTATACACGTGCATTATTTGTTTTTTGTCATGATCATTTTTTTTGTTATTAAATGATAAGTAAACATAATTAAAGTTGATTTTTCTGCTAACTACGAGTTTTATCATTTATATTATTTTTCCCTGAGTGCAAGGTGGTGATCGTAGAGATAGGGTGATAACTTGAATCTGAATCAAATATGAATAAGATGTCTTTACCATGAAAACAAGCTTCAGATCGGCAACCAAGGAAGTTTAATATGCTATGAATAAGAAAAAATTGTTTTTAATTATTTAATTATGCCTCCACTCCTTGCTAAAAAATCTACATTAGAAAAACTACTTTCTAACTACTCAAAATTTGTCTTTTTAGAATAAAAATCTAAACATATGACATTATTCAAAAATTACTTCTTATAATAAAAATCTAAACACATGACATTATTCAAAAGAAGGTGGATTTACCATTAAAACAAGCTTCTTTGATTGGCATGCAACAGAGGAAGTTTAATATATATGAATAAGAAAAAATTGTTTTTAATTATTTAGTGATACCTCCGCTCCTTGACAGAGAATCTACATTAGAAAAATTACTTTCTAACTACTCAAAATTTGTCTGTTAATTAGAATAAAAATCTAAACATATCACGTTATTGAAAAAAAATCTAACTATTCCGAATTGTTTGTGAACCTTGTTTAGAATTCAATGTAAAAATATCACATTATTTACTATATATATCTTCAAGTACAGATTTATTAGTCGCAGGGGTCCATACTTAACAAATACATCAATTCTTTGTTCTTTGTCATGGTCTTTTTTTTTGAAGGTCATGGTCATTTTTTTTAATTAAACGATAAGTAGACATAACTAAAGTTGATTTTCTGCTAACGACGGATTTTATCACTAGAAAAATTACTTTCTAACTACTTAAAATTTGTTGGTTTAGAATAAAAATATCTAAACATATATCACATTATTCAAAAATTACTTCAATAAGAAGATATCTTTACCATTTAGAACATCCTTCTTTGATCGGCAACTGAGGAAGTTTAATATATGCTATGAATAAGAAAAATTTGTTTTTAATTATTTAATGATGCCTCCACTTCTTGCTAGAGAATCTATTATCTACATTAGAAAAACTACTTTCTAACTACTCAAAATTTGCCTGTTTAGAATAAAAATCTAAACTTATCATGTTAATTATTCAAAATTGTTTGTGAACCTTGTTTAGAATTCATTGTAAACATATCACATTATTTACTATTTCTTCAAGTACAGTATCCATACTTGACAAATACATCAATTATTTGTTTTTTTTAGCATGTTCTTTTTTTTTTGGTTATTAGACGATAAGTAAACATACTTAAAGTTGATTTTTCTGCTAACGACGGGCCGGGGTTTTATCGGTTTGAGATGAGGGTGGGCCCTTGGGAGGATTTTTAATTTTAATGTACAATGTGTAGGCATTGTGTATTGGAGATGGTGCGGATGAGAGAAATAATAGAGAGAAGATAATTATTTTAACTAAAAAAAGAAATAACTATAGGAATGAAGCAAGAAAATTGTAAGAAGAGGACATATATATAGAAATAAATTTTGAAATAATAATATTAATATTAATAATAAATAATAGTGGAGAATGTGTAAATAGATATCTGATTTTGAAAGTGCCATGAGAAGTGATAATAATAATAAAGAAAAAGTGAGTAAAAGTGTGGTGAAAGAAAGAACTGTTGAGTATTGACCTAAAAAGTTTTTGAAGTTGGAGGTATTGTTTTGCAATGTTGGTTATCATAGAAGAAGATTGATCAAATATCAATGGAGGAGCCTGTCTTTTTCAAGCAGATGAGGCCTGAGGTCCAGGTGTAGGTTTATTTAGCAATTCCTGGAGTCAAAAAAATGTTTATGGTATAAGTAATTCGATAACAAACCGGTGTGGTTTACAAAACCTCTGACTTGAAACACAAACATCCTAACCACTGGACTACAATTCGAACATTTATAATTATGGTTGATATATATATATATTATTAACCTAAAAATCTAATTGGTTTGTGGCGTGTCTTTTATTGGGCGGATCGAATTTGGGGACTTTTTTTATTTTTGGTGACATCTGCTAAGCCGTCTTCCCTATTGGACCGAACCTGTTTGGTAGCGTGATCTCGACTTTGTTGTTCCAAAATCTGGAGCCGAAAGCGCATAGTTTTAGAGTTTCAGGGTGGAAGTTTTCGTCCCAATAGCACCTCGCTGCTGTAGCATCCTGGCTGTAACTGCATTTTGTCGTGCTAACATAGTGAAACATAAAGTGGTCACAATAATCTGCAGCAACGACATTAGTGATGTATTGGAACAGCTATGGCATTACAATTGAACATTCGAACAGAAAACACTTTAGTGTTTTAAGACGAGCTATTGTGCCTATAAGTAAAATAGATTCACTAAAAATAATATCACGAACCAATATTTTGATAACATTTGTGATTATTGGTTTTCATTGAAGCAAAATATACATTTTCATGAAAACAAAATATACACCCATTACACCCGAATAAAAACATGAATTACTGTTTTTCAGGTTTCAACCAAAAGGTGTATAGTTTTGTTACATCAACTAAGCCCGAAAAAAGCTTAATCGTCATCTTCCTCCGGTAACCCGGTAGTGGCCATAAGTCAAGCAATGATCGTCTACATCTTGAGGACCATTTCAATCGCAAAATAAATAAATAAATAAATAATAGTAATAAGTTGAATTGTTGGTAAAATAGTGAAACAGAGTTGGTAATGAAGAGAAGAAAGAACACAATGAAATTCCATCAGTGAGCAAGGGACCCAGCAGCCATTTACATAGACTAACCCTTCCTAATTGTTGATTCTATTTTTATTTAAAGAGGAATTTTGTTGCAAGTAAAAAGGGAAAAAAAGGTCAGGAAAAAAACATGAAGCGTACAGACGGACACAAAGCAGACGTAGATGATACAACAAATGCCAATGAAAAATTTGCGAGATAAGAGACACAGCAAAGCTGAGAGAAGGGAACAACTGTTCCAAAACATCCCAGCAGTCCATGAAGAGAAGAAGATGAAAATAATTCTAAATGAATGGAAGGATGCTACTTAATTCTAAAAGTTATACTAGCATTTTCTTTTGCCACAGTAATGAAAGTAACTTCTTATGCAAAGGGTTGTAATTGAATGAAAAATCCACTATTGGAATAGCCAGCTTATTTATACAACCAAAGCATAGATATAGAGCATAATCGAGAAATATCCATTGCCAAATACTATCGTAAAACAATTAACAGACCTAGATTTTTTATCAAATGAATGTATATAAGCTGCGGATAATATGGAAACATTCTGAAGATAGTACTGGTCTAAAATGGAATGAATATTAAATATCGTTACTGTAGAACACGTTGCAGAGAAGGCAAACTAGGGTATCAAACTGTCCTGAAAATTAACTTGAGTATAAATCTCCACTAATTAATACGAATGACAACTTAAACCCTATCGCCTAAAAAATTTATCAAAACTCAGCAGTACAAGGTAAGATTTAATTTATAAACTGTCGAATCGATGTGCCAAAAATAAAAACTGCTCCAACACACAAGCCAAAATAATAGCAGCAAGCAGCATAAACTAGGAGAAACAATACATTGATAATTAAAATTTAAGTGTTGAATAATTTTTGGTCCTCTTATTTTCGTTTGGAGCCTTATGTTTCCACTCTATGATAAGCTTTGCCATAAAAAATTAAAAAAATAAAAAAAAGGATTTATTAATGATAAAGTATTTACATGTTTGTTTAACAGTAGAAGTAATGTGTGAACCCGCAAATAAATTTAAGAAAAAGGTAGAGACAGGGAACACCGTTTAAAAGGCATTTCACCTTCCTCACTTCGTTCTACCCACTTTGCCCTGGCGTGTTTAAGCTCTTCTTTCTTCTCTTATGTGACTTCTATTTTTTCTCTTTTTTTTTCTTTTAAAAATTTTTCATGGCTAGATCCAAGAGTTAAAGAGTCAATATACCTACAAACTTTAAGGGGATGATCAACAATCAACAGGGGCGAAGCCTCCATTAGACGAGTGCGGTCCGTGGACTGCACTGAACTTCCATCGACCCACAGGTGGAGACCGCACTGAAATTAAATTGAGAGGACTATATCCGCCATTGAAAAGGCGAGTTACAGGTGAAATTTTCTACCGAAGAAGAAGAAGCAGCCGAAATGACTGGGAGCCATATCTCAAAACAAGAAATTACGTACTTGCCCTTATAAAAATGGAGTTCACATGCTTTCTTTGACCGGCCCTTCCCCTTCTTAATTAATGGAGCATTAATATTTTTTTTATATAGAAAACGACTGACCCACACTTTAAATAGCTTTTTGTATTGATAATACATATTTTTACTACTGTTTATAATTTAATTCTAATTCTAATATTTTTACAATTTATTAATAAATCATCAAACTCTAAGTCCATTATACGTGAATTGTGAGTCAACAATTTTTTTCTTAAAATAAGAAAGATAATGTATTAAATTGAATTGTAGAGATTTATATATTACGTTAAGTCCCAAAAAAAAAAATATGTGAACGTCATACTTATTTAATCAATTTTAAATTTGAAATAGAATGAGAAAAATAATATGGGCACTAGTGCTCGCTAATTTTGCAACTCTTGGTTTTGGCATATGTTGCATCAGTTGATTTGATATATGATTTAGTGAAAATATTCATAGTGAATAATTATATATATATATATATTTATGTATATTGTAGGCATGGATGAGTCAAAATGGCGTACAAGTATTTAAAAACATGACTATACAAATCTTTCTTAATAGAACTCGATATTAGTTGACTTGACAACTAATACGAAGGCAAATGAGGCCCTTCGATATTTTAATTTGATGTAAATTGAGTAATTTTATTGTAACTGCTACTGCATGTATTTATGGAAGTTTAATTGAAGAGGGTTTGATGATGAGACATCAAAGTAGAGTTGAGGAGACGCAAAAAATTTTCGACCGCACTGAACCAAATCCCTGGCTCCGTTCTGACAATCAACATCCTCTATCATCTTAATTCTGAAGCGAAGGTAGGATAAACAAACCTGAGTTAACTCCGCTCGGTGCGGCTAACATGTAGCTTCCTCCGTGGGGTGTGGTGGATGTAAAGAGATGTGAAAAAGAAAAAAGAAAAAAAGAAAAAGAAAAAAAAAAGGTGAAGATGGAGAAAAAGGGTATTTTGGTCCTATCAATCCAAAATGGTGGTATTATTTAAATTTTGTGGTAAAATTGGTATATATATAAAAACCATGATTTACTTTTTCATTGTCAGGATTTTCCCATTAATTAATTGAGCCCTATTTATCTGCTTGTTAGTTCTCCATTTGTTTGAATTATTGAATTCAATACTCTTGATCTCATATCAACTTGTATAGCAATGACAAAGCTACATTAATAAGAAAAAAACAAATTAATATACAAAGAGAGAAAGTTCAAAGAGACACCATTTATTGATATGGTCATATGAGAAGCATTCCAAATACTCCACAGTACAGCGTACGTAGCTAATGAGAAATGAGTTGGCTGGATATAGGATTCTCAGTTACTTAATTAATTGCAGCCATGTATCTACTTGTAAGTTCTCCATTACTCTAAACTAAGATTTCACTCAACCATATGTAATAGGAAATAGAAGATAAAGTAGTTTCACGGTTCAAAAATAACGAAAGGGTGTTCATAATGAACAGGCGTGTGATAATCAAGAAATTAAATAGAAATGTATCATGCAGACAATTGGAACTCAATCTTGACAACATTTATTTTGATGGGACCGCTCTTCGGAACCAACATCTCCAAGACACTGTCGTAGTTGCTAGCTCCCAAATAGTTCAACTCTTCACTGATCCTAAAACGCATATTTGTCTTGACTTTCATACCATGGCCATGGGGCACGTTGCTAAAGCTTCCCAAGTACTCATTGTACTCTGGACCCGAGCTGTTCATGTCATCTTCATTTATATACACGTTCAACTTCATGTAATTGCTTGTTAACAAAAAACCATAGGTATTTGGGTTACTTTAAATTCAATTTCATTTTCAAAATTAAGGCTTCACATATAGTGTTGGAGTTCCATGATCTGAAAGACTGTTTGCCAACATCCAATCCAAAATAATTAATCGCGATGCGATTTTTATTGTGAAGAAAGATTGAGATTTGTTGTACTAGCGAAAATCTCAATCCAAAATAATGCTTCCTTTCACATCAACTTGTTCTATAGACTAGAATTTTTTTCCCTCGTGTATTTATATATGTACTATGTTCTAGGATTCGTAGATATATGAGATACACAAAAACACTCTTCTTATATATATATATATATATCCATCTCTAGTATTTTTGTTTTGTCTGGCAAGGTTTGTAAACTGTGACGTATTTTTTAAAATAAGTCAAGAACTACCACTCATCAAATATCCTTTTGCAATTTTTCCCCCTTAGAAAATGGTTCAATAAAATAATATCAGATGACAATTTATAAATTAATTGCTCTTATGTTATACTAAACCATGCAATTGTTTTATTTTCATAAACCTCCATTTGTTACAAGACTTTTTATCCCATATGGCCTACGTACATGATACACGTTATATGGATTTGAGATACACATGACATGCACTGATGTAGGCCGGATGCAATTATAAACAGTTGCCAAACCAAATGCAATTATAGATTTTTCCCTAGTCTCTATAGGTTTTTGTCCATGTTCCAAGTAAAATTGAAGTCCGTGTACATTCTTTACTTTGTTGCTTGTTTTTGTTCTTTAATTGCGTACCTTTATCATACTCTACTTCCTCGATGACGAGTATCTCCTCAGCAGATCCAATTCCGAATTTCTTTGGTCACTTAACCATTACGTTAATAGCTTTGTCAACTGTTGCAAGAAAAACCTTTCCGGGTTCCGATGCAGAAGGTAAAGTTTTCGCGTTAGCCCTCGCGGTTGGCTTTTGGTCAGTCCATGCAATGTGTAAATTTTCATATGTGTATCCCAGCTTTGTGGCATCTAAACAATGCCCAATTCTCACGCTAACTGGCTTTGCCTCCTCATTATAGAATATGAAGGTCGAATTCAACCAATCCGGTTTAGTGAAATTGGTTCTGCCAATTGAAGAATTGAGCCAAAGGCTCCACATTCGACCAACATTTGCATGGTGAGTGTAGAACAGTGGGTCTCAATCGGATGAGTACAAAGCACCCATATCTATTGGATTGCTCAGGTCAGTCACAGACCGGTCCATGAATGCACGTTGTTGTGCCGAGGTGCCTCCATGGCACCGGTGCCATCAAGGGTAGTGACATCATCGCCGGCTCGGTAAGGCAAGGCTTGCCAAAGAAATCAGCTTGAGTCTTGGATTGGGTTATCATTCGTTTATACATGCGGACAAGGTTGCGTTTGATCTGGAGCTTATCATCTACTGTTGGATCGTCACACGACCAATCTAGATTGATTAAAGTAGGGGGCAGGTGGTGGGGGTTGCGATTTGTTAAGGAATAAACTCCATATTGACTAAATATAAAAATATAAACCAATATATAAGTGTTTGGACTACTCTTCTTAACAAGTTGACCTTTTAAGATGGAATCTCAAGTCTTAATATGAGAGCTCGTCAAGTTCAAATGAGCAATTCGATCCAGCTAAGACTCAAATGAGCACACGGATTTCAAGATTCGTCTGCTCCAACGAGCCACCATTTTGCGGGGGCATGTTAAGGGATAAATTCCACATCGACTAAATATAAAAATATAAACCAATATATAAGTGCTTGGACTACTACTCTTAACAAGTTGACCTTTTAACATAGAACCCCAAGTTTTAATACGATTAACATCATAAAATGGTGATGTCTTTGGATTGCTTACATAGATGTTAGGCATTTTCTTGCCTGTGAGATCATCCCAGTTCCAGAAGGGTAAGGCAAAAGTATCATCATCGACCAAATTTGCACAAATTTTCTTGAAGAAATACAAGTACCATTGTTCATGTAAAATGTCAGTGTCAAGTCCGCAAGTGTATGGGTCTAACAAGTAATACAGTGGACAAAGAGTCCGAGTTATCGTTCCCACGAGGATCGGATTGAGTATCGAAATTATTAGTTCCAACTTTATTAGAACGATCAAATCTTTTGTGTTTGAGAAAATAGAATAAATAAACAAGTAAATAAAATTAAGAAAATAAACTATATACAAAGATTTAGAGGGAAAACATATGATGGATATGTGTCAGGACTCACGACTTCACTATAGTTGGACCACCTAGTCTAGCAACAATCAATCTATGCTAACGATCGAATCTCACGAAATTAACTAACTACTCCTCTCGAAGCTAGCTAATCCTACAAAATTAGGCCCCCTCATCTATCTCTAAATGAGCGCGTTAACAACCCTCTTAAGTGCATTAATCAACAAGAGATTCATGTAAGCCTCCCCGAAGTTCACCCTACGTGATCGCACCAACCACAAGCAAATCTCTTTGTCTTGTCTAAATTAATGATTTTTATTGCATAAGCTAACTTAAATATTCCTCTCTCGACTTCAACAAAAGTCCATAGATTCATTCATCCATTGGCCATATAGATGAAGACAAAACAATATACCAATAAGAATTTAACATAAGAATTAATTGCATAAATTAAGCATGAAGAACATGGCTATGGTCTCAACTAGGTTACATCGTCCGATCTCTAACTTAAAATCAATTACACATCATGAATGAAAAACACAAATAAAATAAAGTGCATAACCCGTGTAATTAGTTCTTGAATAAAGTGAAGAAGTCTTGCACCAAGTTTCCCCTTCTTGAATCTCGAACCAGATTCCCGAATCTCCAAAGTTTTGTGTTTTTCCTCCCCTTTTCTATGATGTTTTTAGTATTATGTAACTCCTGCCTTTTGAAGACTTGGATTGATGCCCTTTTATAAGGTCTAAAAACCGTGTACAAGTTAAAGCATAAAAAGAGTTCTAAGGACATAAGGAGAAAAATCAAAAATTCGGGCGCGTAGGGTCTATGCGGCCGCACAAGATTACCATACGGCCGCATGACTCTTTGTGCTGATTCTGCCGAACTTCTGGTCACGGGTGCGGCTGCATATAAGCTCTATGCGGCCGTATGAGGCTGCATTCTACTGGCAGCTTGTGTTCTAACGTCCATAACTTTTAGTAGGAAACTCGGAATTGAGATCCGAAAGTTGCGTTGGACTCGTGACTCGATAAACTTTCGATGACCTATTTTAGTCCCATGTATTACAATTTTGTGGCCCGAAATTCCTTGAGACACTTGGCTCCGATCGACTTGAACACTTTTTTTTTGTGCCTTTCTTTTCACTGTCCTCATTTTAATCCCCAAACTTCATAATTTGTGCAACATTGATCCAAATTCGTCCATATTGACTTTCTCTTGAATTTTAACCTATAATTAACCAAATTAAACATAAATACGAACTTTTAAACATAATCTCACACAATTAACAATACATTTAAGAGACTTAAACATCACAAATCAATACTTATCAAATACCCCTACACTTAGACTGTTGCTCGTCCCCCGAACAACAAACAAAACAAAAACACAGAACAATGATAAAAATACTTCAACTTTTATTACACATGAGACAACAAATCAGAATTTTCTATTTTTTTAATCAATTCAGAGTAAGTCTGCCTAATAAAAAGTCTCCCAAGCAATGCAAGAATTTTGAGAATTTTTTTTCACAAGTGCAGATTAACCTTTCGAAACTCATAAAATGTCATGAACAAGTATTCTCAAGCACCTATTAGAATTATCAAACAAGGCTTTTACCTAGAATAGCATAAACTGAAAAGGCCGATCCTCACAGATAAGTTCACTCTTCGCTCAAGTATTTAAGGGTTAAGTGTTTACACTCAAAATCCTATCCACATGAGAGTTCTACCATAGGTTTGCAAGATTTCTCATTCTCCACCACTTAGGTGCATATGCATGACACAAATCAAAAGGTCTTTTGAGGGTTGTAACCGGGTTAAAGGTCAAGGTGGGAAAATTTTGGAAAGTGAGGCTAATAAACCGTTGGAACTAGTGGAATACGAGTTCATAATATTCAAAAACACACCTCAAGTGAAACCACTACTCCCTTCATTCTTTCAAAACTCATAGCATTACGTATACAATAAGAATATATCCCAACCTTCAAAGTAATTCAAGCCCTTAAAAAAGAAAGAACCTTGGTCTCAACTCTATCTTTTTTCTTTCTTTTTTTCCTCCTATTCCTCTAATCTTCACTGTTGCTACTTTGTTTTTTCCTTTTTCAATCAACTCTTTTTTTTTTTTCATTTTTCATTACTATTTTCTTTTCTTTTTTTTCCTTTTCTTTTTTTCCACTGTTGTTTTTTTCCCATCTTTGGCTTTCATCAACTCTTTCATTTTTTTCTTCTTCATAACAAATCACTTTCGCCTTTATATCATCAAATTGAATTCATCACCTCACCAATAACATTCTCCTCCCTCACACTTACTTCTTATCCACCCTAAGCAACAAGAGCAATTACAACTCCACTAGTCCATTGGTAAGGTGAAGGTATATATTATTTGGCTAGAGACTAGTATTGAGGGGTGTAAAGAAAAAAAAAATATAAGGCTCAAAGGGGGTATGCAAAAGAGAATTAATTGACAAGGTAAGCTTTTTGGATAAAGTGATTAATCAAGAAAGAGTGTCTTAAGCATTTTCATATCAAGCATGTAACAATGTAGCCTCAAAGAGAAATAAAACAAATTCTAGAGATGCAATCCTATGGACGAATATTACACATGAACAAAGATAGTGAGACTGAGTCAGATGTGTAGTCAAAGGCTCAAAATCTCACCAGGTCAAATTTGTCAACCTAATTCAGTCATAACCAATTCCAGGCAAAGCAAATAAATAGAATGTGCGAGTTCACTAATTCAATCATATTATGAATCTCTCAAGGTCAATTGCACAAATCTATTTTTCCAATTTTGTTTCTCTAGCATTGCCTAAGATTCTAATTCCAGCAAAACTATACTCTAGTTAAATCCAGTATTTTAGGATCATGAATTGCTTTCTCACATGTACACAAAACACAATAGTTTTTTTCAGACACAAAACATAAGAAACATAAAAAATTTTTTCACTTAACACAGAAACAACTAATCTTTTTTTTCTTTTTTGTTTTAACGAACAATAATTTGCAACTAACACAATTTGATCCTAGACAATATGCAGGTAAAATAACACCGACCAAGAGATAGTAGAAATATATATCAGCTAAGCAAAGTAATTATCACATAATCGTCCCCCCACACTTAGTTTTGACATTGTAGTTTTAACATTGTCTCCAGTGTTGAACGAAAAGATCAAAAATAGGGAGAAAGGATTTTAGGAACTCCTTGGGGTATAGCTGATGGTGAGTCTGGATCATTTTTGATAGGGCGGATGGAGTAGGGCCGGTGTGGCTAGTCTGCACTCCAACAGTAGGGGAAAAAACTGTCAAAATACTAAAAAGAAAGGACAACTATGATTCCTAGTAATAATAAATTAAAATTTAAAGATAAACGAGATAATGAAAACGCGTCCTAATTTCTAATGCAAATCCTATAATCTACATGCAATGCAGCGCAATAAAATAAAACAATGAGTTGCCTCCCATTCAGCGCTTCATTTATAGTCTAGAGCTTACTATAAGGAATAATTTTTAGGGAACTCTGAATAGAGCTTTTGATGCTCTACCTAGCTTGCCAAGATTGACTTTCTTTCTGGCTTCAGGCTTTCCCCAAAAATTTAAAGTGTTCTTTCATGTAAATATGAACTGGCATCTCTATTGATCTCAAATTGCACTATGAAAACTTCAACCTCCTCATTAGATGGGATTAGAAAATCAATTTTCAAACACTTGAAATCAGAGGATTGCTTGACAATTTCCCCATAATCAAAAGTGATGTTGGGAACTTTTTCTACTAGGACCACTTCCTCATCCTTCTCTTGTTTTTCTTCTATTCTAATGGAGGTTTCTGCCACTTTATCTTCTTGTAAAATATTTGGAGAATTGATATCTTGAGAGATCTCATTCAGTTTCCCTTCACCATTCCACAGAGAATTTACATGTTCGTTCCATTGAATAGCTAAGTGTGCATATGGGCAATCACTTTGCTCATGATAGTCTCCACAGAATTTACATGTTAGATCCAAGTAGGGTGTTAGATGTACAACTAGGCAATTACTTAGTGCATGATTGGCACAACAATAATCACACACCAAATCAGATTCAATCTCTTCACTCTCAGGTTTCTTCTCACATTCCTTCAATTGTGCCACTAAACCATTCATCCATTCTCCATGCTCTTCATTTATTTTCATAGACAAAGTATAGTCTGAATGCCAATCACAATCATCGTCCTCATCCATCCTGAAAAGAACAAGACAAACAAGTCAAATTGAAAAATAAAATTCAAAGTAAAGCTAGAACTAAATGGTATCAATATAAATCTCAATCCCCGGCAACGGCGCCAAAAACTTGTTCGTGTAAAATGTGTGTGTCAAGTCTGCAAGTGTACGGGTCAAATAAGTAATATAGTGGACAAAGAGTCCGAGTTATCATTCCCACAAGGATCGGATTGAGGATCAAAATTATTAGTTCCAACTTTATTTGAACGATCAAATCTTTTGTGTTTGAGAAAATAGAATAAGGGGTTGTTTGAAGCTATTTATCCAAATTGAATTATAAAGAGAAATTATAAAGAGGTGAAATGAATGGTGTAGATTTAATATAAGTTTGAAATTTGTGATTATAGATGAAAAGTAGTCAAATCAATAGTCAAATCAGTGGTAGGTGTGATTATAAAGAGAAATGATAAAGAGTATCAAACAACCCCTAAATAAACAAGTAAATAAAATCTAGAAAATAAACTATATACAAAGATTTAGAGGGAAAACATATGATGGATATGTGCCAAGACTCACGACTTCACCATAGTTGGACCACCTAGTCTAGCGACAATCAATCTATGCTAACGATCGAATCTCACGAAATTAACTAACTACTCCTCTCGAAGCTAGCTAATCCTACAAAATTAGGCCCCCTCATCTATCTCTAAATGAGCGCGTTAACAACCCTCTTAAGTGCATTAATCAACAAGAGATTCATGTAAGCCTATCTGAAGTTCACCCTACGTGATCGCACCAACCACAAGCAAATCTCTTTGTCTTGTCTAAATTAATGATTTTTATTGCATAAGCTAACTTAAATATTTCTCTCTCGAGTTCAACAAAAGTCCATAGATTCATTCATCCATTGGCCACATAGATGAAGACAAAACAATATATCAACAAGAATTTAACATAAGAATTAATTGCATAAATTAAGCATGAAGAACATGACTATGGTCTCAACTAGGTTACATCGTTTATCCTAACTTTAAATCAATTACACATCATGAATGAAAAACACAAATAAAATAAAGTGCATAACCCGGGTAATTAGTTCTTGAATAAAGTGAAGAAGTCTTGCACCAAGCTTCCCCTTCTTGAATCTCGAACTGGATTCCCGAATCTCCAAAGTTTTGTGTTTTTCCTCCCCTTTTCTATGATGTTTTTTGTATTATGTAACTCCTCCCTTTTGAAGACTTGGCTAGATGCCCTTTTATAAGGTTTAAAAACCGTGTACAAGTTAAAGCATAAAAAGAGTTCTAAGGACATAAGGAGAAAAATTAGAAATTCGGGCGCGTAGGGTCCATGCGGCCGCACAAGATTACCATACGGCTGCATGACTCTTTGTGCTGATTCTGCCGAACTTCTGGTCACCGCTGCGGCCGCATATAAGCTCCATGCGGCCGTATGAGGCCGCGTTCTACTGGCAGCTTGTGTTCTGACGTCCATAACTTCTAGTAGGAAACTCAGAATTGAGATTCAAAAGTTGCGTTGGACTTCTGACTCAATAAGCTTTCGATGACCTATTTTAGTCCCATGTATTACAATTTTGTGGCCTGAAATTCCTTGAGAGACTTGGCTCCAGTTGACTTGAACGCTTTTTTTGTGTCTTTCTTTTCATTGTCCTCATTTTAATCCCTAAACTTCATAATTTGTGCAACATTGATCCAAATTCGTCCATATTGACTTCCTCTTAAATTTTAACCTACAATTAACTAAATTAAACATAAATACGAACTTTTAAACATAATCTCACACAATTAACAATACATTTAAGGGATTTAAACATCACAAATCAATACCTATCAACCATCTGTGCCAGTAGAGGAAGAGCCAGGAACTGTGGCTTTTATACAAAGCTTTGGATTCCCCTGTTGAGTGTAACCTCCATCGCAATAAGCGCAATGTACATTAGCTTGTTGAGTAAAGTTTCTCCGATCGGTAGACTTGAGGTTCTTCATTTTTTGAATTGCTATCATATATTTCTTATAGTAGTTTGAATCGGTTGTGAATGTCTGGGTAGGCATTCTACTGCACATGGCGCTGGTGTAGGATAGAGTATATGAAGAAATATTAGGGGGGGAGAGAGAGCAGTTGATGGATGAGCCATTGGGTTCTGTGGCATTGATACAATCTTTGAAATTAAGCAATGCAGAGGCTGCAAAGGCGGCCGGATTATTCAGTAAGATTGTATATAAAGCCCGCCTAGGCCAAGGAGGAGGTTCCTTCGGTCGAGCTTTCCAGGAGTACTTTCTGGGATGGTTTCTGCAGGTTTATTCTCACCATCTATGGATTTTCATAATACTTTTTGTAGCGGCTTTTGGCGAATTAAGAGTTGGGGTCTCTTCTGGAAGAATGGAGGAGAAAGTTGGGGCGAAATGGAAAAAGAAGAAGAATATGCAGAGATATTAGCCACAGAAGCCATTGCAGGAAGAGAAGCCATTGTTTTCTGTATGTAGCATCACCATATCATCTTCTATAAATATTACTCAATTCATCTATATGGCAGGTTTGGCTGAGCCTAAAATGAACAAGTTGCTTATAATTAGTACTGAATATCACAATATTTTAATGCTCAAATAGCGAAATTAGACACATTATTTTTTGGGAAATTTAGATGTGGCACCCTATTTTTTTAATAAATTGCACATATACATTAATTTTGTTTGTTTTGCAGATTTGTACATAATGGTTGTATATTTGCACCCATTTATTAGGGGGAATTTTTGTATTATTTTTAATTCTATTTGGGGTTTTTGAATTATTTAATATATTAATTTCATTATCTAAACATGATCTTAAGGTTCCTTTTTAAAATTTGGGTTAATTTCACAAATCACCTCCAACATTTGAGCTAAGTCTCGATTTCATCCCCAACCTTTATTAAGACACACTATAGCCCCCAATCTTTAAAAAATATGCACAAATCGTTCCCTTTTTACACTATTTCACAAAATCTGACGATTATACCCCTGAAACTTTTTTAAAAAAGGTTTAAAAATAATTAAAAAAAATTAAAAACCACCCCACCCCATGCCGGCGGCCCATTCCGACGGCTACAAATGGGGGTGAATCCCCCTCATTTGTGCTGCCATTTCCAGCAGCAAAATGGGGGGAGATCCCCCTATTTTTGAGAGAAATGCTACCGGAAATGACAACAAAATTGCTGCTATTTCTTGCCATCAAAAAACGGCAGCAAATGCTGCCGTTTTCTGGCAACACAAATGGGGGGTGAATCCCCCCAACAGCAAAATTGGGGGATTCGTCCCGAATTTTTGAGAGAAATACTGCTAGAAATGGCAACAAAATCGATGCCATTTCCAGCAGCATTTATGCTACCATAAAACGGCAGTACAATGGGGGTTGAATCCCCCCATTTGTGTGTTTAAATGCTGCCGGCAATGGCAGCGAAATCGCTGCCATTTCGGGCAGCATTTCTGGCAGCACAAATGGGGGGTGAATCCCCCCTTCCCTACTTTGTTGCAATCCCATCATCAAAATGGTGGGGATTCACCCCTCATTTGGCAGCAAAAATGCTGCCGGAAATGGCAGCACAAATGGGGAGTGAATCCCTCCCATTTCGCTGCCAATTCCAACAGTGAATTGGGGGGGATTCACCCCCAGTTGTGAGTTTAAATGCTGCCGAAAATGGCAGCGAAATCGCTGCCATTTACGACAACATTTTATTCTGGCAACACAAATTGGGGGTGAATCCCCCTATTTTGCTGCCATTCCTGGCACCAAATGGCAGCAAAATGGGGGAATTCACCCCCCTTTTTGGGCCGCCAGAACGGTCCGTTCCGCCGGCCGAAATTGCGGGAGGGGAGAGGGACTTGGGATGGGGTAGGGGTGGGGATCGGGGTCAGTCGATTTTTTAGTTTTTTTATTATTTTTAAACCTTTTTTTTTAAAATTTAAAATATTTAAGGGTATAATCTTATTTTGTTAAAAATTTCACGGAACAGTAGAAATAGGGACGATTTGTGTGTATTTATTAAATGTTGGGTGGCGTTGAAAAAGGTTGTGGACAAAACCGATTCTTAACATAAAGGTTGGGGCGATTTGTGAAATTAACCCTTAAATTTTCACGTAATATTCCATAGATCACGTGGTTGATATCTATTTGTATATTTTTGAATTTAAAATTTAAACATGTGATTTTATCCTGAGTTAACATCTTTTTTTTTTCCTTTATTTACATATTTTATTCGCTTGATTAATAATTGATTGTTAATTAAATAATTAGATTAAAAAATAAACTAGGGAGATATAAGGTAATTGTACGAATAAGCAAATTGGTCCTCTTTTTGCCAGGGATCAATTAAATTGCATGATTTTCTTTTATATCTTTTTTATGGGTATGGTGTTGATTTGTTGTTATACTTACATTATAACTTGACGGGGATTGATTTGTTCATCTTTTTACACTGGGTGTTTGTAGTGACCGGAAAATTTTAAAACTTTACATTTTCAAATTTTTAGTCACGTCACTATCAAAATTTATCAAATTTAATTCTTAAACTTAATTTAATTTATTCATAATAAATATTTGTCTTAATTAAGAAAAATTTCAATTGATTTAATTAATTACCATTTAATTAACCATTTAAGTAAGTTAACCATAATTCACATTTTTACAAAATTTTCTTTTATTCAATTTACAATTTCTACAAAACTTAGTTAATTAGTACTTTAATCAACCTATTAGTTCTTAATCCAAAATCATTATAATTAAACCATTGATTATGACTTTTCCCTCTTTTAGTAACCCTAATTCAAACCCCCAACTCCATACAACCCTATGCCAAAATAACTTGTATAAACTCCCCCAACTTCACTCTCCCAGCTCAACCTAGCAGCCACCAAAGTGAAGGTCTACTCCTCTCTTCCATTCCCCCCAACCGTTCCCTTCTTCCTTTCTTTGTCACTGAAAGATGTTACAAGCACACACACACACACACACCACCACCACCTTCATCCCAATCACCTTCACACAACATACACTTTCATACATACACAACACACAAGTAGCCAACAAATTTCTCCTTCACAGAAAGACACGGCCTCTTCACCAAAAAAATGAAAGATATATACACTTTCATCACATATCTACACATACATATGCACACAAACAAACTGCTCTTCTTGCCAGGGACACACAGACACAAAATTTTTGATTTTGTGTATGACATTGGTGGGATGAAGCCAATGCCACCACCGTGCACCACCGCCGATCGCCGACCGCCACTGCCTTCCAACACACACACATACACATTTTACAAAATTTTCTCATTTGAAGCATTTCATCGACATAGTGGTTGACAGGAAGAGAAATGGGACCACTGGCACTCCTACCGTGTACCGCCACCACTGACGGCTGCCCCCGCGGTCGCCAACACCGCCACCACTTTTCACCCCCAAAAACTCCACCTTTCAACTCACAACACCTCTAGGAACCTAACCCAAGCATCTAATTCATCCCTAGGCTACATGAACCGGAGATTTTCCAGATTTTTTTTGGCAACGTTCGACCGAATCCCCCTTGGTTTTTCCCTCCTCCCGCCGTGTTCGTGCCCCAAAAAAATGCCCTGTGGCCGAGGGCATCGCACGGCGGCCAAGCGCCGTTTCTAGCGCGAGATCGGGCGCCCCTCTCCCCCTTTTCCCCCGATTTTCTGCCTCTCTCTGCCTCCTGTTTCTCCTTAACCGATCGAATGAGGGGGGCTGGGGAGTAATATTAAGTATTTTTAATATTTAAAATTTTAACTCCAAAGTTCTGTATTGTGTCATCCGATCTCTAAACTTTCTATTTAGTTTAAATGAGCCCAAAACTTCTGATTTCATCACTTTTGGCCCTCAAACTTTCGATCCCTTTCAGATGGGCCCGGAAAGTTATGTTTTATTCATTTTAACCTATAAACTTTCATTTTCAGTTATTTTAGTCTTTTATTTTGAGGATTCTTTCAAGTTAATTTTAAAAGTTTACGAGATTTTAATTTTACTTTATATTTAACGTTATTTATTTAAACCCATGAATTAGTTTATATATATTTTAATTTAAGCTCCATTTTATTAAATATGAGATTTAACGACTTTAATTATTTAAATTATAATTTTTGGATTTATTGAATTTTTAAGATTTCTAAATTAGTTTAATTAAACTCATATATATTTTATACTCAAATTTTTTTTAGTTAATCCTTGATTTCCTAGTTTCTCCTAACTTTTGGCTATTAGTCACATTAGGCACAACACTTTAAGCATTTTATACAATTATTTTATTATAAATAATTTATTTTTATAAAATAACGCATTATACCAAAAATCCTAATTTGAATTTCACATTCTTTTATAGGAGAGGAGTGAAGAATAAGTGAGTAAACCTTGCCCATTAGCTCGACGAGGTGAAATTAAGGTAGATTCCTTTCTAAGATATTTTCTCAAAAATAGCGCTAATATTAATTGATTGTTCTATGCATTACATATGGATATGTGACTTATGTTCTTATATGTTATTTGCATGAGCTTAATTGCTTTATGCTTGAGATAAGACGAGACGAGACGAGAAAAGACTTTTGCACATGCTTTATTGTTATGCACAGATTTTGCATGCATGCTATGATGTTACTATTGCGCGCTAGTATTTATATGCCTTCGGGCATGAGACGAGAGTCGAAAACCTGCATTTACCATACGATGTCTTGTTTTCGAGTAGAGACTTATGATATATGATTTGCATGTTTATATGTATGTTTGTAGTATAAATTGGTTAATATTGCGCTAAGTCTAGTATTTCTATGAAATACTCACCTCTTTCAAAATTAAGATTTTGTAGACTGGGAGTCGGAGGAGAAGCCTTGAGCAATGGTGGCTTCCAAAATAAGTTTAATTGGCTTCTTTTGAAACAATCAAACTTTGTCTAAGTACTTAGAAAACTTTTGATGTGGATTAATTCCAACTTTATCTAAGTACTTGGAAAATGTTTGATGTCATGTGAAACAGTTGGCTATCACTGACGAATTATCTTTTGTATTATCATTTTTGAATCAAGAGATTTTCCGCATTTTATTCACTCTTAATTCATTTTGATTTATTTTATTTAAAAGAAAAGAGAGAAAAATTTAACGACGTCCCGGGCACCCAGAACTCGAGGCGTCGCAGTGTTTGTAGTGTTATGCTCAGTGTAATAATTTTTGAATTGTTTCTGTTCCTTTTATCTTTGTCTGTCCCCATTTTTCTCCCGTACTTGTTAGGGATTCAACTCCTTAGCTGGGGCTAAGGATGTGATTGTTCTTTTTTACGGTTGATAGATGCGTAGAGATGCTTCGTTCATATGATTATCAGACGTGTGCTCTTCCGATCTACTTCCATCCCGTCTGTGTGATATGACCGGAGGATGATACGTTATGCTGGGGGAATAGTTGATACGGGAATTAATACATTTTGTTGAATTAAAAACTTGAAGTTGAAAACAACCTGATTACCTTAGAGATGAATTGGGCATAGTAGTGGAAAAGAATGCATGTAGCTGTGATCTTAAAATTATTAGAAACAAGTTTTATTTTGTTGTTTTGATTAGTTATAAAATTGTGCTTGTATATGAAAGTATGTGCGCGAGAAAGTATTATTTTCTCTATCTTATTTTTGAAAATCATACACTACATACAAAACTCCTGCAGTTCATACAAATCTGTTACTGGTTATGCTTATCTCATGCAAAAGGAATACATGTTTTCCAATAATTAAAAATTACGATTTTTAATTAGTGAATGTGCAAACTTTTATCGGCTAATTATTATCGCAACATTCCTGATTTCTTTCCATTGAATTTTGAGATCTTCAAAGATGACCTTCATAGACAATTGTCTTCATAGATGAATCAAATTGTCTTCATAGACAATTTTGAGAAGGATAAGAACACCGTCTACTATTTGTGGGCACCATTACATGTATCGCACTGCCCCTTTCAATGCTGTCTGTCATGGAGTTTGAACAGTTCTCCTCTTGATTGGGTGTACTCAACATAAAGCGGGTAGTGTTAAATCCCTTCTCCAATTGTTTTGCTGCTGTATAAAACTCTAGAGAAGAATCACCACGGATTTGCAACAAGGGTCCAGAAACTTCAAGCCTGTATTTCAATACAAAAGAGTGGTCGTTCGATTGGATGTTCAACACATTGCTGATACGTTCAATCAGGTCATGATATGAATACTTGAAGGGGATCAAGATTCCTGATGCCTAGTGATCAATATATTTCCTTGATGCATCCCATGAGCCACCGTATTAAATCATGACTCCTATCATCTTGCTACTATGAGGGAGTTTATAAAGCTGCTGTAATCATAAGGCAAAACAACTGCACATGTTACTTCTACATTATGGGTTTCCTAAATTAGTTCTCCATACATTGTAAAGTGGCCATCAATTATTCTTTTAAATTGCAATTGAGATGTGTTTTAGCATATTACATGTTCATAGACAATTAGCCAAGGTACCCTGTTAAAGCGTGAGGCACCATATAAGGAGACATCAACATGACAAACGATAGAACATCAAGCATTACATATTAAATGGTGTATGCTGTTGCAATTACAACGACAAGGCAAATATGCACTGATCACTCCATGATATTTCACTATTCTTTGTCTCGTCTATTCAAACAATGTGACGATCTTTATTTCAAACTTACATCAATACTTTCTACTCTTTACTATCGAGGTATTAACATCAAGAATTCTAAGCAGCTATGTCTCAACTGCTATCCCAGAAGAAAAATATAAATCATCCTAAAAGGTGCCGGCCATGATTGTAAAAATTTTAAAGTACAGCCATTCCAGAAAAACTATTTTGCTCCATTTAGACATAGTTATATATAACATTATGTCCTGGAAGTCAAAATTTGTTTACTGATTGAGTACTATAGGCTTCGTTTTAATGATTCACAATGATTAGTAATCATGGAATAACTCAACGATTTTAAAGATTGAAGGCAACTTGAAACTACGACATATCTTGAGGCTCAGTGATGAAGAAGTGGGTCTTCGCGTTAATATTTCTTCAAAGAGATGAGTTGACGTTAATTGTGTATCAGAATTGAAAATTCTGATATCCAATTCCTTCATGTATATATAATAGTATTTGAATTAGCTAAATGGATTTTCAAATTCGTTGGATTTTGAAATTTGTGTTGATAATGCATGTGATCCCCACAAATTTGATCTTACGTCCAACTGCATTCGGTTAATTTATTATATCCACGGATGTTAGTGGATTAATTAATAACTGTAATTATTATTATTTTGGTTGTATAGTTTGTTCTCAATAATAGGTAGCCTATTCTTGAGAATTAAAGGTGTATTTTCGTTATATGTTCATTCTATAATGTATTGCGGAAAGTCTAGTCTAGTTTTGACTCATTTACCTAAAGCCTCTTATTTTTTATCTCGTTTTCCTTCCGTCTTTGAAAGGGACCCAATTCTCAATTGAACTATTACGCAAGGGAGGGATTTGACCTGCTGAGATTTTTTGTCGCTTCATAATTCACACACGATCTTTTTAATATATTACAAAAGAATTACAGAAAAAGAAAATCAAACTCTTAATTAAGGGCCATTTAGATGTCATTAGACCGTCTGAGTGTTGACAGCTAAATATATAAAAATTCATCTACAAAAGAATGAGAAGTCTATTATTACATGTAACTAAATATGTGGGAGTGATCGATAAAATTTCTAACTAAAATGGAGAACATTCAACATGAATCATTAAAAATGATCTAGAGCCATGCTCTTCCGATCTTATTGTGCTTGTGCCATACGGTCATGTTGCGTACCTCACGCTACATCGTTTTCATTTCTTTTGTTACGTGTCAGAATCCATACCACATAGTCATATAGTGTTATATGTATATTGGCACTATAACAGAACCACGTGAATTAAGTGGGATCTTCATGAAATCAATTTTGTCGCCTCACTTCGGCTTATGTATATGTAAGAGCATCTACATTGGTGGTGTTAGATTTAACTATCCACATAAGTAAAAAGTAGAGTTTTTAGTGATTGTTAAGTACACCTAAGCAAGTTAAATTTAACTCTTAATTTGTACCACATTGGTGGTTCTAAATAAGAGTGTTAAATTTAATTTTCAATTCAATAGTCAAATAGTGGACCAATCACAATTTAATTAAAATAAAAAAAGAACAAATAATACCACACAAAGTGTTAAGTTTATTGTTAATTTTAACAATGAAACTAACAACTTGTTAAATTAAATGTTATTAACAACTACTTTAACACCTCTAATGTAGGTTGTTTTTTAAGTTGTTAACTAACAACTCCACTAACAATCTACTTTAACACTGCTAATGTGGATGCTTTAAGAGCTCAAATTAATTTGTCCATTTTCACTTGTTTCTTGGCCAAAAATTCTAAAGAACCAATGATGAGCTTTGTTAATGTACAAAATTCAGTTATTAAATGTAAGAAATCATTATATTGGTACATTAATATATCACCATCAATCCATCATTGGTTTTGTGGATTGACTAGTTTCTTGACATTTTAGCACCTATGTGACTAATAACGTTTGTTCTAAAAATCTAATAGGTTTTAGGCACTAGATGTAACAACCCCCTCTACTTTAGTATGATACTATCCGCTTTAAACCTGTCCACATGGTTTTACTCTTCAGTTTTCACCTAAAAGGACTCGTGTCATTAGAGTGAGTCTCTTAACTTATAAACTGATTTTACTTTCTCTATCTAAGCGATGTGAAATTAAGACTGTCACAATCACACCACCTAAGCGGGCTCAACGCCCTCGTTGGCCACACGTCCAGTTGGACTCTGGTTTCTGCTCCACTTTGGCATGAATTTGTCTGCTTTGGGACTTAGCCCGCACAGTTTTGCTCTTGAGTTCTCACTTAAAA
>CAVNYN010224449.1:0-10183 GCA_963692815.1 Nyctanthes arbor-tristis
GTATGAATAGAGAGATGAACAAATTCATTGTCTGAAACATTTATATAAAGATTGTTCAAATACAATGTTTATAAGTTACTGATTAATTAATAGCCAATTTGTTACAGTTCGTTTGCAATTAAAGAATCCATGTTGGCTCGACTTGCACGCCACGTGGGATTGGGATGTAAACTCATTACTACCAAAATATCAGAAGCAATATCGACCTTTAATCTATTGACAGACAAGTAAAAGAAAAAAGAATTTTGTATACTTAAACCAGTATCAGTTTCTAATCTAAAATGTTTCATGTTCATATATATATATATATATATGTATGTGTGTAAATCACTTAAATTAATATAATATCAGCAACTTTCAATACTAATCAGGGGATTAATTTTCTAAGCCAGAAGAAAATTTGACACCAGTGGCTGGCAGCCATGAAAGTCCATCAATGAAGCGTCTGACGGTGAAGAAACTGGCCACGGAAGCATCGGTAATTATATGATACCCCGGCCACTGAACACGGCCAGCAGTGGACGCCCCGGGGCCGTAGTTTCTGTATTCACCATACCACAAAGTGTTCAATGCAAAGTTTCCATACCACTCAAGCCATCCTCTGGGCTGCACCTGCCCACTCATGTAAGTGTTCATGAAAACAGTCCTGGAATACTGTTTCCAGGGCCTGCCTAAATAAGTAGGCTTAGTGGCAAAGACATGGCTGTTCTGAATCGAAAATCCCGTGCTCTGATGAGGATCTTTACGGCCTTGTGCTGTGATCGTCACCTTCTGCAATGGCAATGGCTCCCTAGTGAAAATCTTGCAGTTTTGAAGGACAGCAGCCCCATTGCCGAAAATGAAGTCTATGGTTCCATAAATGCTGCATTCTCGAAAAAATTGACGCAAAGAGTGAGAATACAGAGTGTCTTGGTATCCCTCCATGCTGCACCGGTAAAACGCCGACTGATCTGAATCTACACGCAGTGCCACGGCCTGGTGGTTCTGAGGTCCCGCTGTGTTGCGAAATGTTATGTCCCTTGCAATGAATCCTTGACCAGAAACAGCTACAAAAATCAATGCAATCAGGTAATCAGTTTCTTAAATTCTATCAAATTCAAGTGAAGGAATAAGCATAGAGGTATTTATTTACCAACAGTTGCAGTTCGAAACGTCGTCCATCCTTGCATGAAATTCCGGTTACCAGATATGATGGTCTCCCCAATTCCATCTCCAGCAAGCATGATATTCGTCTTCTTCTTCTTCAAATCAATATTCTCCCGGTAAACACCCTTCTTCACATAGATAACATACCTCCTGTTGCTGTAACTTGGAGCCTCAAGAATTGCTTGATTTATCGAACGATAGCGCCCGGATCCATCCAACGCTACTACTGCATCAGCATGCATACCTTTTGGACTGGAAACAAGAAGATCCTTATCGCCATCCGTCATCCATTTGGGAAAATCCGAGGTTTCATAATTCTCATCAGCTGTAGTATTTCTTGGTGGCTTGAAAGGTAGAGTATGCATTTGAGTATACAGAGTTAAGACATTACCAATAAGCTGTGTTACTTGTCTTAGACTTCCCCGGACGAAGTTTTCCAGGTGCCGGTCGGTACCTTCAAAGCCTTCAAGGCAGGTGTCTTGGTTGCTCAAAGCTGCACTTAACCAAGCCTTGAGGTTTCCTTCAGTCTGTTCATTCTTGAAACCGGCTCGAACACTCTTCATTTCATCCAAAGACCATGCTAGTTCTGAAACAGAGAAGTCAAGGAGCTCCTTGCAGTCATCGATCGCTATCTGTTCGCGATAACTTATGGACAACGCTGTGACTTTTGTAAGCGTGTCAATTGCCGAATGGGCCTCATCAAGCGTATTCTCCAACGCAGCTTGGAAAACTGAGCTCGGTGTATGACCGTTTCCGTTCTCGAGCCGAGAGTGTAAGTTTGATAAACACAAGTTTTGGTTCTCAACTTTGTCACAGGCTTGAAACATCATGGCTTCGGGGGTCCTATTTAGGTTAAGTAAACCAGTTTCCCCGGAGAAGACTCCAAGGATCGAAGACAGTAAAATCAAAACAAGAAGAGAATTGGCTGGGGCCATTGATGGATTATTACAGTGATGTCTGAATAGCAGAGTTTCCCTTTTAGAAGAGATCAATTTATATATGTGAATAAACAATGGGATAACTTGTCTTGGAAAAAATAAAAGAAAAAATATGCTTTTTCCCTACATGAAGCTCAAGTTATGCTACCTTGTGTTGCATGCTGTAAAAATTCTTTAACAGTACCTCTTACGATTGCTTTCCACAGATTCTTTTTCTAGAAAGTCACTACGATTCTCTTCTCTTAGAACATACATATATATATATATATATATATATACACGGTACATTAGAATGAATATAAATCTATCAGAAATTTGAAATGCTAGACCAAATTTAGTCACCTGTCTCTTGCCCATTGTTATATATTAAACGATTCCACATTTCCAAGAAGACGATCTGGGATTTTTCATTCTGGTACGCCGAACAGAAAACATACTATAAGCAAGAATATGTTTTAATTTCCAGTTTATTGCTGTAAGAGTCGAAGACAAGCCATTCAAAAGTGGTAACTTTCCTACATCATGGGATTTCTGTTAGTGTGAAAACACTTTATAGAAATGTTCAAACCTTGGCTGAAGAGCTTGAAAGATCCCACTTTCAATTAAAAGAAAGATTCAAAGCTTGCCTGGAGAATTGGAAAGGTAGCACCCATTTTCAACGTAAAGGGAACGCTTCATGTATGTCAGATTCATACATGTTTGGTACATAGTACTCGATAGTAAATGTACAAGATAACAGCCAAGAGTTTAAGTTGGCTCAATTCATAATATCCATCACGCACAACAAAAAACTTGAATATCAGACAAAAAGAGTGTTACATTCTAGACTGTTACCTTTACAATGGAGCTTTGAACCTGTTTCATCCATTATAAATGTGGTGGTGGTGGTGGTGGTGACTAATCCCATCTGATCTTGCAACCTCTGGCTTTCAGAGTATCGATTATTTCTCGAGAAAGCAATCTTCTTAAAGAAGCAAGCAATTTCAACTTCTTGAGTTGCACGCAGCAGGCTCTAAGAGCAAGCTCGATACCTTTTGCTGAGACATTTGAAATGTTAACTAACTTCACATCCTGAAGTCGTGTCAAGTTCCCCATAACCATGCACAAACTCACATCCGATATTTGACAGCCGCTTAAATTTAGCTGCCACCATAAATTTACATATCACATTTTGAAAAGAGTAATTAACTTGACAAATTTATGCTGGACTTTACATAGTAGACAGAGAAAAGTAGCACCTGTAGCAAATTTTTCGAGTAATAAGCAAGAGCCCAAAATCCAGAATCGTCAATGTTCTCACAATGTTTAAGATCCAGTTCTGCAAGTCGGGTGCAACCACTGGCAAGAGTTTGCAAGCCAGCACCTGTAATGTTTGGAAGACCTCGCAACTCTAGGTCAGAAAGTTCTTCCAGACAGCCTAAATATTCCATCCCTCTGTTAGTTATTGCAATGCAATAAGATAAGATTAACTTCTTCAACTTTTTGCAACCAACCGACAAAGAAGCTAATCCTTCATCACCAATTCCCAGACACCTGCACCGAAATTTATCTGAAGAGTGAATCAGAAAGATTCCCCCAAGCACATTGTTAATTGGACTGGAGAATGATTTACCTGTACAAATCAAGTTCCCGAATCTTTGTAGAGTTTGAAGCAACATATGACAGTCCCTTGTTCGAAATGTTAGTGCATAATCCAAGTTTCAAGATTTTAAGTTCTGAACACTTTGACAAATACTTTAGTCCTGCAGAAGTATCAAGATCATACATAGAAATGTTCTTGAATTGCATGTAATTGAACAGAAAAGGTTTGGTGGAATAGATTACCGATATCATTAACCCCAGGGCAATCTGTTAGATCGATCTCCTTGAGTAAGAAACAACAAGATCCTATATATTCAAGACTCCTATGACTGAGAAAATTGCAACACTCTAACTTCAGGCACGAGAGATCTGGACAAGAGCCTGATATAGCCCGTATAGATGAATCAGTGAGGTCACTGCAGCACGTTAGATTGAAAACCTTCAAATTACGACAGTGGGATACGAGCTGTATAATGCCTGCATCAGAGACTCCGCTGCATTTTCCCATCCAAATTTCGACCAAAACCTTGCAATTAGCAGCGATAAATTGGAAGATAGTATCAGAGACTCGTGCACCGTCAATTCTAAGTGTGCGTAGCTTCATTAGGTCCTTAAACTGGTAGAGAAAAGTCATTGGGATCTCCTGGTGAATTGATATATGTCTATTATACCTCAGTCGTCAGAAAATTTTCGTAAAATTTCATAATTTAACTTTCAATTGGAATTTTACTCACGAAAAAAGAATAGCTAGCATGAAGTTGCAATAAGCCACTATGTGTTTTGATGACCGAAATCAGTGCAGATGAGCTGAGTTTGTCACACCTTGATATATTCAGTACCTGCAGGAAACATAGTATAATTATTTCTTAGAAGACTAGACAAAGTCAAGTCTCACCTCTAGGAATTCATTCCCGTATAGTGGATTAAAATATGCTTGTCATCTGTCTAATATGATACAAGTCGAGGACAAAATTTAAGGAAATAACAGCTTAAACTTTTAGACGAGCTGCTGAATAAAGCTCATATATATAGCAAGCAAAACGTACAAGACAGCACAACGTTTGCAGAAGTATTAAAGTCCCAACAAAGTTAACTGGCAAACAGCTGAGCAATCCAATAAATGCAAATGCATTAACCTCGTTTCTTGAACCGCTTCTTTTTTTGGTATCCATTTCAGTACAATTTGGGCATACTTATCAAGAGATCTCTAACCTGAAGGGAAGGACACCCCTTGCCAAGATAATGTAATCCCATATCGTCAACTATAGCACACCCTACCATTTCCAACACCTCCAACCTATCCATTCTTCCGATTGCGCTTAAAGACTGGCTTGTAACCTTAAACGAAACAATCCCACATTGTAATTAACCTTATTTAAGTCAAAACAGAGGGAAAAAACAGAAATATAGCTATATGTAACATGATATGAGAGTACCTTCAAGTATGAAATGTCAAGGTGCTTCAATACAGTGCATTTCTTGGAAAGAAGTTCAATACCAATATCGGTTACTTCAAAACACCACTTAAGGCTAAGGCTCTCAAGATTCGGACAACCTACGACTATTTTGGCCAAGCCAACGTCGGAAACATTGAGACACTTGTCCAAATTCAGTTCCCTCAAGCCGGCGAGGCCCGATAGCGCAGCCGCTTCCCGGTCACCGAACCGGCAACAGTACGAGACGTCGACGCTCTCCAAATTCACAAGGAAACCCGCCACCGTTTCGAGACCAGAGAACCTCAATCCAGTGCACCGACTGAGATTCAAACGCTTTATCTTCCCGGCCCAGCCCAGTGAATCGGTTGAGATTGACGAAAGCAATAGCCGGATCAGGCCGTCGTCGATCCGGGGGCAGACGGAGAGGTCAAGGGAGTCGAGGGAGGGGAATTTGGGAACAAGAGTCGAGAGAAACTCGGGGCGGAGAACCCGGAGGTGGGTTCGGTGGAGCGAGTCGACCCGGTGGAAGACCTTGCAGGTTGAACGGAACGATTTCTGGTCAAATTCGTCGTCCAGAAGCGAGATTATTTTCAAGAGGAGGTCGTCTGTAAGAAGAGTAAGAATTGAAGGCGACTCCATGAAACTATAATCCTTACAGTTTCAAGAAACTCAGGTGGGCACGAAGAGGAAGAGAAGGCGGAGACGGAGGAGGTGGTGGTGGAGGGTGGCGAAGGAGAATCGACAGCGGTTGCCGCTCGGCGGCATATTGTAGGTGTCAGTAGTAGTGGTGAGGGTGTAGGTTACAGCAGAAAAACATCAGAGAGAGAGAGAGAGAGATAAGTGGTTCAACTATGGCGCTGAATGATAAGTGATCTACAGAGAATGAATGGCAACTAATTCTATAGGCTATAATATAAGTCCGAGCTGAGAGAAATAGAGGAGATTCAAAGTACAGTGGGTTCACACCCATGCTCTCTCTTCTCGATAGATAGAACACAGAGAGCATTGTATTTGTATATTACACGCCAAATTGGACAAGTAGCATACACCGATATTCGGGTAGTATCTATTATGATTCATTAGAAATGAAATGACAATAGAGCAGGTATCATATTCTTCATCTTAATAAGAGGTTGAAGTTGGGATTTTTTATTTAGATCAAAAAGGAACAATGCAATACACGATGCAAATTGACAATTTTGTGGGTCTTTACAGCGTATTCTTAAGATGTTGATTATACGCAAACGATGGCAACCATGAACGTTGTTGTTGTGTCATATATGATATATCATAGTTATCACATTCGTTAATGGTGAAGGAAAATTGAATTCGGTTGTTGGAGAACAATGGCAAGGGGATAAATTAATTTTACAGATGTAGGGTAACTGAAGTAGCAGAATGGTAAAAAAGAAAAAAAAAAAAAGACAGTGAACCTGCGTATATTTGCCTTTTTAAGCTTTTAAGTGACAAAACTGTGTAGTTATTGTGGTATTATATCTTTTGATACAACACAGAACGGGGAAGGTAAAGGAGAGTCACCCCTCTGATATTTGAACATCTAATCATTGTAGTACAATTCAAGTTACTGCAATTATTATTTTTTTAATTTAATAGGGTGAAATGAAAAAAAAAAATCATTATTAATTATTGGAACAACATGGGAATAAAAAATGAGTTCTGATGACAATCTAGTCCCTAATGGGTATGCAAAATTACGTCATGGCTGACGATAGTTTGGTAGTTAAAAAATAGGAGGCATATGCTTCTGTCAAAGAAAAAGTCAAACTTTTCGTTACCGTTGATGTCAACTAAGATCCACCTGATGATAGCCACGTGGTGGAGTATGGTCTACCTGCGTACGGGTGAGTTGTACGAAATTATTATAAAAATGACACTGTAGTGGAGCCCGTTGAAATGCCGTACCTATCTATTAACCGTACGATCAAATATTACTCAAAGATGATAAATAATAATTAAATAAACATAATGTTTGGATAACATTTAAAATTACCTCGAATTTATCAATTAATTTAAAGATTCGTTTGCTTACATTTATAAACTTAATTTATAAAGAAAATTTATAAAAAGTGAAAATAAGTGGTAGATATTTAATTAAAGTTTAAAATGTGTGATGATTGTTGAGTAATTGTCAAATCAAGGGTAGATGAATTTATAAATGAAAAAAATAAATGATATCAAACAAGTCTTAAATTTTAATTTTTAGACACATGGCAACCTCATATTTAATTTA
Organism: Nyctanthes arbor-tristis; assembly: GCA_963692815.1. NCBI lineage: Eukaryota > Viridiplantae > Streptophyta > Magnoliopsida > Lamiales > Oleaceae > Nyctanthes > Nyctanthes arbor-tristis. The sequence continues at coordinate 7,353 of CAVNYN010224449.1, forward strand.
ACTTAAACACTTACATCATTTTAATCATTACTTTCACATTGCACGATTACATCTCGACACCTATATAAAATTTGAATTTTAAATCTATTTAAAAACCCACCAATTTTAAATCCTTATCAAACAAAAATATAAAGTCTATGTATTGTAAATCTCGTACCTAGGGGTGACAACTGGTTGAGCATTTTTTTGACCCGCCAGCCCCTTGATCAGTCAAACTTCAGGGATCGGGTCGAATTGGGTCACAAGACGGAGCAGAGTCAAGACTTCGACTCGTTTACTGACCCGTTTAGATTTTCTTAATAATTTTTTATTTTTTCCCTATATTTGTTATTTTTTAAAATTTTATTGGGGGCAGGGCGATTCGGGATGATAATGACTCGACTAGACCCATGACCCAAAACGCCCTGAGTTGATCTAAATCGCCTCAACCCGTGGGGTGAAAAAATGTATTACACGATCTGAACGATTTAAATTGTAATACCTACTTGTACCCTGACACTACTATTCTTTCTTTCTGTTGAAATGTATTACTCCCCCAGTAATATTGCATTCATTTCATAAAGATAGTCCAAATCTTATTTTCATAGAAATCAAGAAATATGCATTTAATAGTTTAGAAAAAGTAAATTTAAGAACATTTTCTAACTGTACTATTTCATTTATTAATCATTAGTATTTGCTCTCGTGTGTTACACGGTTAAATTTTATTGACAAAGTATAACGTAAGGAAATTAAACAATATATGAGCAAAATAATGAATGAAGTAGTATTTTAAGATAAAAAATTAATATTTTTTTAATATTATTCAAGCAAATTTTCAAAAAGAATATTATTAAAAATTTTAGAAAACCTCATTATATGCAACATTCGTCGTTTCATTAATTGACTTCTCATTTTTAACTCCTTATCACATATAAGTATTTTCAGATCAGCATGATTCATAACTCTAGACACTGCTACACATAACTACCCGCAATTTAATATTCAACTTTTTAACGAGTACTCGAAAAGATGTTAACACTGACTCTTGTTAATAGTTATAACATAATAACAATGAATAATTAAAATCTATAAATTAACCTTGACCCTTATACTAAGTTATAATAATCAAAACAAGTTAGACATGTCTTGAAATTACTTCTTCCGTAGATGACTTTTGATGTTGTAAGGGTATTTAGTGACAATATTTCCAATAAAGTCTATAAAGACAACATAAAAAAATTATTAGAAACACATAGCGTATATACATAATTCATTTGTATTAAAAAAATAAAAATACATGATCGTACCAAATAGACTAAGAATACCGTAAGAAGATATATTCTGAATTTCATATACTGTTTTAAAATTAAAAACAGACGATGAGAATAACTTATCACCAACTAAAATTACGTTAGTGCTTATCATAAACCAGAGACGGTAAACATGAGAAGTTATTCTAAATATTCCATTATTATCAGCCACCGACAAATTTGAGATGTAGCAATTTGTGTTTTCCTGAATTTGTTTCTTATACTTTGAAATATGTAGGGATTATCTCTCGCCTGAATTCTATCTTCCCGTGACGAAAGAATAATAGAAATATTAAAATTATAACATTATGTGTAGAAGAAGAAATTATAAGAAATAAATTTAAAAAAGTAACCTCGAGATCGATAAGTAGCATTTCCAAACTCTGAGCTACTTGTTCATCAACTTTTGTCGAAACAATAAACTTTCTTGCAGTATATTCTATAGAAGACAGAATTAACCACAAAAGAATGAATTTTAGTTTTAAATTGTAATTATATATAGTCAACAGTACTTTACGGTTAATAAGGTAATAGGCAGTTATTTTAACCAATATTAAAACGGTTAAAAGAAGTTAAAGTTAAAAAAAGAATTGAAAAACATAAAACTCAAACTATGGTATATATAAAAATAAGGGACGACTATGTATATTAGTGGTACAATTTAAACAATATATGTTTTAAATAAATAGTTCTATAAAATTTACCAACATACAAGAAAATAAAGTAAAAATAAAATAAAATGAAAAACATTCTCTCAAATAGGAATCTGAAATCAAATTGAACATTTTCCAATTAAAGATTTAATTTTACTTTTTCTTTTATTAATATATAGATTTCAAATTGTTAAACTTATATTTACCTAATATTAAATATTTACTCTTCATGGTAATTGAGAAAGTTGGTGAGGTTTAGAACAAATGCTAGTAATGAACAACTTAATATTAAATAGGAGAATGTGGAAATTGTTAAAGGTTAAGAAAGAATTGGTGTTAAAGACTAAGAAATTGATGTTAATGGTTATTTTTATTTATAGTGGATGTTGGAGACTTTAATATGTAATACTATGACAAATTGTAGGATGAAGTAAAGTCTAGAATAATTATATGAAAGGAAGCACAAGATGTTCCTATGGAATTCTAGGAAAGCAAGTATATAAGTGTGAATTTAAGAAAAAGACTTAAGGTTGAAATTATGGTGCATGATGTTTCTGCCCTTCTAACTTTAGGAGGTCATAACTAATAGTATATATGGAATTTTAACAAGATACAAGTTGGAAAATGATCTCCTATGAGTTGTCTATCATACAAAATTAGAATGACACCATTTGGATACCAGTAGAAGTTTTTATGACATAATTTGTAAGGCTGGTCAGTGGTTACCCGAGAACAGAATTTCTGGGAGGTGGAAAAATATTTTGGTATAGCCAATGTAGTTTTCTGGCGCTCAATTTCATATATGATGAACTTATATGAGTTTTCTACCTCCTAGTAAAATTTCATAAGCATACGACACCATCCTTGATTTTTTAAAGGGTGTTAA
>CAVNYN010224449.1:10203-34666 GCA_963692815.1 Nyctanthes arbor-tristis
GAGTTTAGCCACACTGACACAGTTATGATTAATTTACTTGTATAGATGAGTTTACATAAAGGATGTCAAATTATAATTACACCATGTTATGCACTAAACGATAGAGAATACATATATATATATATATATATATATAAAATATCAGGGCCGGTCCTGGGCTGAGGCCAATAAGGCCGCCGCCTTAGGACCAGGACAAACAGGGGCCCAAAATTTTTTGTTATATTTGGCCCACATACAATTGCCCTTCTTTTTTTTTTTTAAAAGAAGTTTTAGGGCCCAAACTTGAAATTAAGGGCCCAAATGCAAAAAAGTTAAGGGCCCAAAATGATTAAAAACAAAAAAAAAATTATGAAAATTCAGATTGAAAACAAAAATTTCAGGTGCAAAGTGTAGGCAACCTTGTTCAGATTTTCATTTCATCCAACCCAAACATTTCACTTTGCCAATTGAAAAATCCCAAGTGAAGAACCCTAATATTTGTCAATTCCCAAATCCCAAATTTCCCCCAACCCAAACATTTCAATTTCCAATTGAACTGCTCTCCGCGACTCCACCTCCAGTCCGTTGCTGCCTTCTACTGCTTGCAATCTCTGCCTTATGTGCTGCTTGTTTGCTGCCTTATGCGCTACTGGGGCTTCTCCGGGACTCTGCCTGCGGCCTGCCTTCTCGGTGCCCTCTGTTGCCTTTCAGAAAATGTTCTTTTCATGTTAATCGTGGTTCTTGATGTGTTTTGTGTGTATTTTGGAGAATTTTAGGGCCGATCTGAATTATTTTTGTGCAATTTTTCTGGGTTTTGTTTTAGATATTACCTCATATTTTCCTGTGATCAAGGTGGTTTTAAGTAATTCTTTTGACTTGCTTCCATATTTTACCATACATATCAGGATATGGTCAATTTCTTGGATAATATTGTTTGTAATAATCCTTCAATATCCTAAACATATTCCGGACGTCTGATATATAGTTTTAGACCACACTATACTAAATTAAAGAAGAAATGGAAGTACTACCTCCATTTTGTGGTACTGTATAAATATTCTATTAAATTTTTGGATGTTCGATGTACAGTATTACCTCTATTTCATAGGCAGGTATAGGATTATATTTGGGCTTTTATCCCTAGTTATTTGGGTAGCTTGGGTATATTTTAGCATCAAGAAAAGGAAGCCCATATAACTCAAGGAGAAATTCTTCCGGCAAAATGGTGGTTTGATTGGTTTGCTATTGAAACAACAAATCTCTTCTAGTGTGGGTAGACTGGAACCCACTAAAGTTTTTACAATAGACTGTAGAAGAGCTAGAGAAAGCTACCAATAACTAAGCTGATGATAGGATCCTTGATCGAACAAACTAGTGGTTAATTATCATTTGGAGATGAGAGTTTTGGGGGATTTCACATAAAGAAATTATTAAATCGTTTCTTGCTCTTGAGAGGTCCTCTCACTTAATATTTTATAAGATCTTGGATTCTGTTGAGTTTTTTATTTTTTTTCTCTGTGATTTAGCTTTTGCTTTTGGAGATTACTTTGGGTATTGAGGAATTTTGGTGTGATTAAACGGCGGAAAAGATGATACCGTTAGCAAGTAAAAAAACTCTCAGCAAAAACAAATCAAGAAACACAGTTGAACCTCACATTTCAATGTGCAAATTGGTTTAGTTTAGGATTGAGGAATTTTTGAATTAGCTAGTGATGGGTTCATAGATTGGCATAATTTAGGAAGCCCTCTTAAAGGGCACGATTAAAAAAAATATATATATATATATCTGTATAGAAAAAAAATTTGGAACCCCCAAGGTCCACCCCTATGTTACTCGTTGTGGGGTCTATTTTTTGGAGATTGCCTAGGGCCCCTGTTGTGATGACTCGCCCCATTATTTTCAAAATTCAACCATTACCATTCAAAGTCAAAGGTGTAATATGTTAAGTCAAGGTCAAAGTTAGACTAACATGCAATAATTTAATTTTTTGGGTTTATAATTTAAGAACTTAAATAAGTCAGGATTTATATGAAATTATGTTATCATTTGGCGGTTTAAATGAAACAAAAAATGAAGTTAAGGACCTAAATGAAGCGAAGCAAGAAGTTGAGGGACTTTGTGTGCAATTTCCTATATATGTACACATGATTGTCTTGCAATTGGAATGATCACAAATACACACACACTGGAGAAACAGAGGAGTCGGCCGAGAGGGAGTAAAAAGTGAGAAGAAAAAAGAAAGAAAAAGGAAAAGGAAGGAAAGAGAGAAGAAAGTGAGGAAATTGCATCTTGTTGGTATTATTTGGCAATTAGGTTTTGATTTTTTGTGCAATTTCCAAGTAGGTAAGTCAATGAATTATTTTTAGGGTTTATGTATTTTCTATTGGGTGTTAAATTTGTAGTTATTTCTATGATTTGGGGTTAAATAATTGACTTTTATATTGAGAGAATAATATGTTTTATTTTTTTAGCTTCTATAATATATTATGGGTTGATTTTCTTAAATCCTAGATATGAAAAATTTGAGATTTTCCATATATGCTTTGAGGTGATGAATATTAAAAGAGAAATGTTGAGTTGTTGATGTGGGTTAGATGTATTTGGAAATCCTTGAAGTATATGCATGTTATGAGAATTTTTGGGTATAAATTTATTATGGTTGATTTAAGAAATTTGTTAGTAGAATGGAGTAGTTGATTTTGTTGTAGTTTCCTATTGGGTTAAATAGTGTGGAATTACTCTTAGACATGAAATCGAAATTATATGAAGATTAGAAAGGAATTATGTAAATTTAGTATATGAAATTATAGTTAAGAATGAAAGATTGAAGTTGGAAGATTTGAATAAGGTATTGTTAGGGACTTTGAAGTGAATATCACAGTATTTTGTTAAATTAAATGAAGCTTTTAGATTAATTGGAAGAAGGAAGCTATGTCTTCTTTAATGAAAAGGAAAGCATAAGAGGGTAAGAATGAATTCTAGGAAGCCAAGCTCATATGTACAAGTCTAATAAAAGAATCAAGATTGGAATTATTGTGTCCATAGTTTCTGCCCCTCAACTTTGGAGGGTCATACATGATAGTATATAGGGAATTTTAACAAGATACAAGTTGGGAAATGATCTCCTATGAGTTTTCTATCATCCAAAATTAGAATGACACCATTTGGATACCAGTAGAAGTTTTTATGACATAATTTGTAAGGCTGGTCAGTGTTTACCCGAGAACAGAATTTCTGGGAGGTGGAAAAATATTTTGGTATAGCCAATGTAGTTTTCTGGGGCTCAATTTCATATATGATGAACTTATATGAGTTTTCTACCTCCTAGTAAAATTTCATAAGCATACGACACCATCCTTGATTTTTTAAAGGGTGTTAAATGGGCATTGCCGAACAGGAAAATTTAACAATCCTTAGTTAAAAGGTTAAAATTTTACGAATAAGTTGGTGTTATGATTTTATAGCATAACATCATGGTAACTGAGGAATCTAGTGAGGTTGGGAATAAATATAAGTAATGAACAACTAAATGTTTAACATCAAATGTAGAATTGGAAAGTTTGTTAAAGGCTAAGAACTAGTGTTTAAAAGTGAAGAGTTAGTGTTGTTATGTTGGTGGAATTTATGATTCTAATATGTGATATTTCTAAAATTTTAAAATGAACAAAGTCTAGAATAATTGTAAAGAAGGGGACTTAGTAAGATATGGATTCAATCTCCACTTTTAAGTGAAAATGAGAATTTACTGAGCTATTATAAAGTATTAGATTAATATATATATATGCCAAGAGAATATCTTACACATTATTTAGAATGATGATACCAAGGAACAATGACTATTATTGAAATTAGAGGTATGAAGTGTTGTTGATATTTTAAAGATGTGATCATATGGCAATTGAGAAAAATAATTGACATCAAGGGGTATTATCTAGTTAAAGAAATTATGAAGTTGTCATGAATTCAAAGGAAAGAATGGAATATGACTTAAAGAGTAAACATGTGTTAATCTAGGGGATTAATAGAGTATATGGTGAACAACTTAGTAAATTTAGGACATGGAATAAATGAATAGAGAAAAATGGGAAAATAAATGAATGGAATGATTCGAAAGTTGTGAAAATGAAATTATCCGGATAAGAAGATTTTATGAGAAAAAGGAATTGAAATTTAAGAGTCTTCATGTTATGCTACAGGAAACACAAAAGGAGCTACATGTACATCGCTACATAACTGGTGAGTGGAGATCTTCTCTTCTTTTCTTTCTAAATGAAAATGTATATTATGCTTTGATTTCACAGAAATTCATAATGTTTCATAATGAATCTATTTCCATGAAATTTCACGAAAGTTGATAATTCTTAGAAAAGTTCATGTGAATGTTTATATGGAATGGTGCTTCATGATTTTAAAGAAATATTTGGGTTAAGACATGATTTATGATGTATGAAAACCCCCAAATGTGTATCCAATATTACAATATGCCGCCTACGGGCGAAGGGGCCTATATGGCTCAAACTGATGAAATGAACGCCGCCCTGGCGAAGGGGCCTACGTGCTAGCTATGGTTTAAGCTGTTTAATTGTGCCGCCTAGGGCGAAGGGGTCATAAGGTACTTATGGCCCAAGCTGACCCTGTACGCGCGTATGACATGATATTATGATCATGATATGTTGGATGCTTTTTGGGGAAAATTCTATGTCAATCTTGAAATGAAATGATGTTTATAATGCTTTCCAAGTGAACTTTATGACGAATATTAATGAAATGATGTTTAAAATGTGTTCCTACATGAATGATTTTATTAACACCGATGTTATACTGAGATTTCAGTTTCAAGTTACGAAAGTCCATGAATTCACTTATTCATTTTGTACGTGATTTTTGAGAAAATATATTTGGACTTCTCAAGACATGTTTATTTTAAAAGCTCTACTCACTGGGCTAGTAGCTCATATGTGTCCTAAATAATTTTCTTCTCAGGTAGTAATTGGAGTTTAGGCAACACATTATGGTCGAGCCTGCTATTTCAAGATTTCAAGCCACCACATAGGAATTGTTATTGGTTTGTTGATATCATGAATGATTGACTTTAATAGAATTAAACTTATTAATATATATTGAGTCTTCTCATATGAATCATATTCAGTTTAGTATATTCCTCCAATTATAAGGTGGTGTTATTTATAATGAGAAATTGGCTGATTGTAATGTGTCAACATGTTGGTGTTGGTGTTGTTATTGGGGAGTATACATGTTGGGGTTTTGTTAATAAAACAAGGGAGATGCTGTCGAAATTTTCTAAAATAAGTAGTATATTCATGAGCCTTGACGGTAAATTTTAGCTTTTAGTTGGAATTTATCGTCGGCGCAAGTCACACTTCTGGTAAGTTAGAGGTACTGGAAGTGGGGCGTGTCAGTTTATACATGTTGAGGTTTTGTTAATAAAACAAGGGAGATGCTGTCGAAATCTTCTAAAATAAGTAGTATATTCATGAGCTTTGACGGTTAATTTTAGCTTTTAGTTGGAATTTATCGTCGGCGCACGTCACACTTCTAGTAAGTTAGAGGTACTGGGAGTGGGGCGTGTCACCTGTGAGGACAGGACCGGTACTGTATAATGTTATGATTTTATTCTTTATCTGTACCCCTATTTATACACCCATTGGTAGCATTACTCAAGCCCAAAGTGGCTAGTGGACAAACCTCCCATCAAGGTGTCTTAAGCAATGAAAAAGTCGGACGTGCCATTAGGAAATCTGAATATGAACATGGAAATCTAAATATAAACATGTATATCAGCCGTGTGTTGCATGGATTTGACCGGTTACATTCTTTTTAGCAATTTGCGTATTAATTTTCCACATTAAAAAAGTAACCGATGATCTAACAAATCTGTAAACCAGTAATATAACTTAATAAATTATTATCATCACAGGTAACCGACTTACCAATTAAATTAGGTGGAATAAATGTCATATTGTGATGTCATTTTGTTTAAGTATAGAGGTAGTGGCAGATGCCTTAGTCAAAGGGGGCATTACTTCGAAAATTACAGTTATATAAAAAAAAAAATGTACATGCTTTAATATTTTTCACCTTCCAATTTTACTTTTAAAAGCCAATTTTTTACTTCATAACTCTATTTAAACAAACGAGTAGTTCAAACATGCAACGCAAGTTGTCATTGTGTGCTATCATAAAAATTAAGAGAAATTTTTGTGTTGATCAAATCTCAACACATGTAGACCAAGGCTGATGTTCAAGTGGTAACAGCACCTACTAGGACTGAGATCTTATGTTCAAATTTATATATGTCTCCTTAAAGTGCCCTAATTGTATTTAAAAAAAAAAAATCTCAAGACATGCTAGCTAAAAATTTCTGCAACAAAAAATAACTTAACAATGTTATATATTATAATTTTTTCTTTTTAGATAATTGGGACGTTATTGTAGCGATTAAATTATTATTTGATAGTATTTATTTTTAGTTAGATTTGAGATAAATATTATCATACGAAATAAAAAAAAGATTATGTTTATAATTAAAGTCTCAATGAAAATTTTTAAGTACTAACGGAATGGCACTTTATGGTGTCATTTTATGGCCCCCGTATAAAAAACTTGATGCGTGTGCCTTTGAGCGTGTACATCTAACGATATGCACATAAAGATTCGAGAGTTTGCACATAGATCTAAGGGCATATGTGTAGAGATGGGAGCATCCGTGTACATATGAAGATACACATGTAGATTTGAGAGTATATGCATAGAGTGCATGCGGTCAAACGCTCACAAACCCCGACTATATGTTGGCCAATGACACCATATAGTGTCATTCAAAAGGTTCCATAACCGGACTCTATTTGGAGTCGCAGATTGTTAATTTCGATACTTAATTACATTCCTCATGTGATAGACAGTCTGGAATCTTTGTCTACTATATTACTCGTAACGGTATCAAGCACTTGCAATTATTTGTAAATTGTTTCATTCAAGTATTACACATAATAATACATCATATATATATATATATATATATATATATATCTAAATCAAGAGTAATCTAAATAAGTTTTCCCGCCTAAATCGCTGACGTAATGGCCGATGTCATATTTTTTAATTGTATTTTTTTAATTTTGAAATGACTATATATCTAAATCAAAAGCAATCTAAATAAGTTTTTCCGCCTAAATTGCTGACGTTATGACTGATTTCATATTTTTTTATTGTATTTTTTTAATTTTAAAATGACTATATATCTAAATCAAGAGTAGTCTAAATAAGTTTTCCCGCCCAAATCGCTGACGTCATGATTGATGTCATACTTTGTTTTTTTTATTGTATGTTTTTTATTTTGAAATGTCTAATGTGCGCAATTTAACTCCCTAACTTTTTAAACTTAACATTTTCAACCTCACATCTCACTTTTTTATATAATCTAACATTTTTACTTAAAAGGACAATTATACCCTCCAATTCTCATTAACTTAAAATCTATATATCTATATTATATTATATTAATCTAAAACAAGTATAGTTTCTACCTTATTTCCCCCATTTGACTGGTGCTGTAAGCTAACTGATGACGTCATGTTTTGTTTATTTTCCCATGTTTTCCCCTACCATGGAATTTAAAATTCCATTTCCCATTTCCCAAAGAAACTCATAAAGATTGAATTTTTTCCATGAATTTGACATTTTTTATTAAAAACAAATGCAATCAAACACGTTGTAAGTTTGCGGAAAATGCATGTAATAAGAAAGGCTAGGTGGCTTATTTCTTTGCAAGGAGAAGGGCTCGTCGAAACGTCGTCAATGGCCATTGGTAGAGTTAAACACTTGGCAAGTTGGTACTCGCATTATAACTTTAGAAGGCTATCGGGAACTTAGTTCGATTCAATGATTTTTACTTGAATGTCAATAACTTTTTTAGGGAGATTTTGGTCATATATATTATCATTGGAAACATATAAAGCTTACGGGGTTAGTTTTTTTATTTTTTCTTAAAAATTTTTAATGTTTTAGCATAATGAGTTGGAAATTAGAAACTTAAGAATTTTTCCCATTTAGATTTATTTGTCAAAAATCGACCTCTAATAAATTTTTTGCAAATATTTATTATTCTTTTGTACCACTTCCCTTTTTCATAAGTTTGAATTTCAAAATCATATAAGATGGAAATTTCTGAAATTTCAAAGATATTTAGAACGAGAGTCACTTCATAGTTCAAGCATGTATTTGACTAATACAGCATTGAGATGGAATACTGTGTTTAATAAATAAGAAACCTAAACTCATACCATGCAAGTTAATTAGTCTCATTGATTGAAGTAAAAGATTTCCATTAATGAGTTTATTGGTTTAATTGTTTATGGTGATACATATATATATATATATATATTCATCTTTTATATTTTCAACTAATGTACAAATTTTTCCCATTCATTTTTCAAATTTCTATTGCTATATTTTTTTAACGTTGTTCTTCTGGTGCATCGTACGGGTGATATACTAGTAATAAAAGAATACAGATAAAAAAAAAAGAGAATAAGAGAATATTGAAAGTCAATGTCTCTTATGATCGTATGATAGGTCTCTAAAGGATGCCATACATATCTCCTACAAAAACAAAATTGATCATAGTTTGACTAGTTATTGCTACTGATTAAATAGAAGGCTCGGTTTAAGATCAAGTATGTAAATTCATCTTAGTGCCATGCCAATAATCTATGTCACTAAAATCTAATGGCCGTCATTAATTTCTAACTCCTATTTATTCCCCCCGTTTATTGCAAATAGATTCATTCTCCCAATCCCTCCTTTGACAATGACAAGTTGGCTCTCTCTCTTCTCCCTCTACTTTTTCTCTCTTCTCATAAAATGGCAGCATCTTTCTTTCCAGTAAACACAAACATTTAAAAAAAAAAAAAAACCTTGAATGATCCATCCCCAATCCGGATCATTTTGGCGTCGTCAGTGGGAATTTCGATCAAAAAGTCATGAATTGCTTTTGGTTGAGATTCACTCAAAGAACAAAAATCGGAAAATCAGTTGAACTACAAAAAAAAAAAAATAATAATAATAATAATAAAGAAGAAAGGGATTGCTAGAAGAACCGGAAGAAATTGTTGAAAGCTTTGACAGATCGTAGATCGCTATTGTTATCTTCACTTAGATAAGTGATATTTATGCATTTGATGTTGGGAATTAAGGCAAATTTCCCGATTAAGCCTGCAGGACTGTTGTTTAAGGAATTTAATTAAGACAAGGAAAAATAAAAGACGAAGACAAATTTAACAGACTGTCAAAATTTTCCACTATATGATTAAAGTCGCTATAACCATACAGAATTTTCACTCGTCAAACTAATTCCCCAAGTATTACAAAAAAAATATAACAAGTTTTATCGCATCTACCAATTTCTACCCTTTACCCAACCCGTGAAGAACACAAGAAATCCCAAGACGCTAGGCTACTATTTTTTTCACAAGACTCTCTGACCCGACCCAAGTGGCACTGGGAAAATCACCCAGAGTTTTACCACATCTAATTTTCTACCTTTTGAACAACCACAAAGAGTTACAAGAAAACTCTTCAAGGTGTTAGGCTCACCAATTTTTCCATCAACTCACTTGTACCACTAGTACATAAAAGAATAGGAAAACACATCTATTTGTAGGTTTCGTTGACTTGGAGGACAAGACAATTCCTTCTATGATTTGAATTCATTTTCCTCCTAAGATTCTTCTTCTTTCCTTTTCCTTTTCCTTTTCCTTTTCCTTTTCAACTTTGTATTATTTTTTGCAACAAACCCAACAATCTCCACCTTATCAAAATAAGCCAAAATCTTCATCTTCTCCAGTCTTGTACGCAATATTTGGGAAATTACCAGAAAACTTTTGACAAATTTTGACAGTCCCATACTCCACCACATGAGTATAACCACTTAGAATTAACAACAAATTCCAAGCATTTCATTAGCTCAATATCGAAGTAAACTTGTTGAAATTTGTGGTGTAACTCTCTCGTTAGCCTTCCAGAGAGTTCATCAGCCATCGATATTACTACAACACACACCTTTCATCACTGCCAACTAATACTCGTGTGTAAATACAATCGCTAGAAGTAACATACATCTTTTACCATGGCACTTAGCGACACACTAAGAGGATGTACCCACATACTTCATAGCTCATCTCCACCGCTCTCACATCAAGAGAGTCAGATTGTCCAAATCTTAGAGCCAAACCTACTCCACCTGAACAGTGTTTTCTTACGTAGTCAGCCAGTCTACAACACCAACAATTTACAACCACCACTAGTTTCCAAACGAGCCTATTGAGAATTTTTGTACCTGCACCAATTCGAAAAGAATTAAACAAGTCCTTCATAGCAAATATTCCATGAATATTTATAAGAACATTTTTGGCTAGATGAAGACACATCTTGTTTCCAATCTTCAAATATAAATCTTCCCAATTATTATCGCTCTTACTGGCTTCAACAACTTTGCTAGAATATGGGGACGATTTTCGTTTGAAAGTTTTAAATCGTCCAACCAAAATTAAGTAATTCCATACTTGCTCTAGTCATAAGTCAAACTTGATTATCACCACTTCGTACGCCATATTTTTCTTATACTCTACCTCAAACAAAACTTGACGCTCTGATACTACTGTTGGGAATTAAGGCAAATTCACTGATTACGCCCGCAGGACCGTTGTTTAAGGAATTTAATTGAGACAAGGAAAAATAAAAGACGAAGACAAATTTAACGGACTGTCAAAACTTTCCACTATATGATTAAAGTCGCTATAATCATACAGAATTTTCACTCATCAAACCAATCCTATAAGTATTACAAGAAAAATATAATAAGTTTTATCGTATTTACCAATTTCTACCCTTTGTCCAACCCGCAAAGAACACAAGAAATTCCAATACGTTAGGCTACTTGTGCATAAAGGAATAGGAAAACACCAATTTTTCCCTCAACTCACTTGTACCACTTGTGCATAAAAGAATAGGAAAACACCTCTATTTATAGGCTTCGTTGACTTGGAGGACAAGACAATTCCTTCTATGATTTGGATTCCTTTTCCTGCTAAGATTCTTCTTCTTTCCTTTTCTTTTTCAACTTTGAATTATTTTTGGCAACAAACCCAACATTTGAAACCATAAGAGCTTGGGTCTTTGACTCCTGTTGTCATTTCGTTGATTGTTTATGGTTAAAATTCATCAATAATTGAATTGAAATGAGTTTAACGAATATGCGGGATTTCATTTGGTTGTTTCACTGGGTTTTAAGATGCAGCCGATTGTTGTTGTTGATATGTCCAAAATGAGAAGCAGTTCAAGATATTCGATTGTTTTTTATTTTGACTAAAACTCGTGTATGTGTTGATTCTTTTTTGTTAGAAATGATGTTGTCAGAAAAATTTTGGTGATGCTAAATTTGATCTTCATTAGGAAAATTGGGTGATTTACTTGAGTCAATAAGGTGCTGTAGTTGGTAAATCAATGTTGATTGTTTTTGGGATTATTAGATTTTTGGAGCCAAGTTGGATGCAAAGTCATGTGTGACTCGGTGAGTCATTAATTGGGTGAGAAAACTTGACTCGGCTGACAATTGTAGATGGAGAGGTCATCGATGAACGGTGAGTTACCAACGATTTGGGAGGGAAGTGATTAATGGCAAGAATAATTTGTCAATGATGTAGATGCATTCTACTAGCATTAAGGTGGATTTCAATGATAAAACTCTGGGCTGCTGATGATATGATAAGCAATGTGAGTGGAACGCTGTGAATACATGAAAGGGAAGTCTATTTTGTTACTGTTTATAGATTCTTTTGTCTTTCCCTTTTCATTCATCTGATGAAGTAGATGAGTCCATTAGAACCTAGATCAATTCTTGAATATTTTGATGTTACTCTATGGTTTAATGTTAATTGGTTAGGCTTAATTATTGCTTCATGCTTAGATCTGAATCATGAAATCAAAATGAAATGAATGATTTCTAATGACGTTGGGTGCTTTTAGGCTCTGTTTTCATTCAGTATTCAATAGGGATCCAATGTGATCACTTATTTTCATCATTATATGAAACGAAATCTTTCGCGAAATAATTTCTCATTTTGGATTATTTTGGATTTTGAATTAAACTGCATATACAATGTTTCGTTCCAGGTAGCGATGATAGACATGTCATTGGTAATAATCATTGATTATGCATTTGGAGGTCGTGGGATCTTTCAAGGCACCAAGAAACGGGCATGCAATTTATTAGCACGCCAGGAGAAAGTCGGTGAAAGAAGATGTATAGAAACTAACAGCAGTGGAAGGTCATTTATAAACGATTAATTAGCGGTGAGCGATCAGCTGTGATGGGATTAATCAGTGGCAATGAAGGATTCACGAGAAGAAGGAATCGGGTTATGAAGAAAATCAAGTAACAATGAGAATAGAACCTGATCAGCAATGTAACAGCCAACGATATTGAGTAAAGAGTAACAGCAATATATAGGTGAATACAGGTCACAAGCGATGTGGATAGCAAGTTCAGCTAGTGAGTCATTGTCTAGATCGATGGGACAATCGACCGATGGGAGTATAGACTGGCCGATGGGACATGGCAACCTTGTCCAGAAGGAATTACAATGGCGATCTATGGCTAATGCTATTGTGGTTGCTACACAGTGATCAAAAGATACTTCCTAATGTTGTAAAAACATAAAGACGCTTTCCGAAAAGCAAATATAAGACGTCTTCCGAGGCACAAATATAAGACGCTTTCCGAAGTATAAACATAAAAACGCTTTCTGAAGCTCAAATAAAGACGTTTTCGGAGGTGCAAATATAAGACATCTTCTGACATGCAAACATAAAGACGATTTCTGAAGTGTAAATATAAGACGTCTTCCCAGGTGCAAAAATATGACGTCTTCTGAGGTGCAAACATAAAGACACTTTCCGAAGCACAAATATAAGACGTCTTCTGAGGCGCCAACATAAGAAGTCTTCCGAGGCGCAAATACAAGTCGTTCTCCCAGTGCAATATACATGAAGAGGCTTACAAAGCGATTTGTTATTGAAAATTATTCACAATGCTAGCATTTCACATAGCTAAATATTATCATCAATGTCATCATTCACAATATCATTATCGTTAAGTCACTCAAGTAATATAGATAACACCTTAAGGCAATCTAATACATTATAACATATTGTACTTCTAGATCTAACCCATTGATTTCATTCCCTGATTCATGATCCAACAAAACAATATTTTCCATTATCAACAATACGAAGCAATAGATTTGCTTTGATCTAATGCTGAATTGGATAAAAAGTGTTGCCACAGATACGTTGCATCCTACATATCATAAATTTCTCCATTACAATTTGAAGTAAACTATTTTG
Organism: Nyctanthes arbor-tristis; assembly: GCA_963692815.1. Classification (NCBI taxonomy): domain Eukaryota; kingdom Viridiplantae; phylum Streptophyta; class Magnoliopsida; order Lamiales; family Oleaceae; genus Nyctanthes; species Nyctanthes arbor-tristis. Next base: position 23,609 of record CAVNYN010224449.1, read on the forward strand.
AACCTTCAACAGTGAATAATTTACATCAAAGAAATTTTCTAGCAGCTAATGTCACGACCAGAAGCATAGTATAGTTTAACATAAAATTCACATCATATTAATCCATACACAAATCAGTAACACGACTTTAGATTGTTGAGAAATTTAGTGATTTGTGTGATAGTTGTATAATATAAAATTTAATCAAATTAAAATAATGCATCTCAAGAAATTAAGCAATAGACAGGTAGAAGAAAAGTTAGAAGTGACTCGCTTAAGAGAGTCGTGTGGAACACACTGTTCTAAAGTCGTGTTGGCCTCCCCCGTACAGCTACATCGGTATGACACGGCTCCAAGATAAAACCTCTAGCTCTCAGCCAAAACTCCGTTTGTGAGCACGATCACATGGAGTGAAAGAACGGGCATTTATCGTATTGCCAAAATAGCATAAAATAGATAAAGGATATATGAGGGACATTTTTTAGTTTTTGTGTGCCACTCTCAAACGAGAATAAGCATCATTTTATAGTGGCTAGGTTATAACCCCCCACATGAATAACATAAAGGTAGAATTAATTCATGCATAATGGGGTTACAACAAAATAAAGCCTAAACCAAAAAAATAAAAACAAATAAAGTATGTAATTAAAACCAAGGAATGCTTTAAAGTTTCAAAATAAACCATTAGTTACAACATATACCTCAATCACCTTTAATGAAGAACATCACCTAAACTAGTCGGGATCACCTTCAACTTGTTGCAATATTGCAGCGCCAACTGTTGGAAACTTGGGAAATTGTCACTTGAGGCATCCCAATCTTCGAGTTGTACCCTTCTGAGTTTCAAGAATTTGAGTTGGGGGAATTCATCTTCACCAACTTTCCATTGTCATCCCTCAAGGGTAACCTTTTCTAATTTAAGTACTTCAAGTAATTCTTCCAAAATAGCAATTATGTTGCTTACTTTAATTTTTAGAAGTTTACGAGATGTTACAGTGTTGCCTCTCATTCGTGCGGATGTTGTCAGTGTGACACGACTCCAAGATAAAACCCTTACAGCTCTCACTCAAACTCCGTCTATGAGCACGATCACAGGGAATGAAGAACGAGCATCTATCAATGTATTGCTAAATAGTATAAACTATATTATATTTGTGGAGAATTTCTTAGAGAGTATTTCTTGGTTTTCTTTTGTATATCTCAAACAATGAAAATAAGCTCCTAGTTATAGTGATAAAATCAACCCCCACATGAATAATGATAATAATGAATTTAAATTCTTGGAATGGAGGTTACAAGAGGATTAAACACAAAATTAAAATGAAATAAAATGTTTTAAAGTTTTTTTTAAAAAGTAAGTTACCACAATCCCCCACAAACTTTAAAACATCAAAATAAAATAATATATATAGTGGCAATACTATACTGCACAATAGGCGTAGGTGTCTTGCGACTTGGACCTACCCTAGTGATGACAACTTCCATTTGAGAGTACCATAATGAACTAAGCCTTGAATTAGGTCTATTTGCCAAACTTTAATTGTCTCATACACAGTATCGATTTAGGCTTAAGTTCTTAGCGGGTGGCGCTGTTCATGGCCATGCGCTCTTATCTTGATTCTAGTAAGAGTCTCTAGTGAATAGCCCAATCCCATAGCTACGGCCTCATGGCACTTATTCAGAGTTAAACCCTTCCTAACATTACAATATTATAGCACTATCACCATAGGGATGAGCACAACAAATGTAGTGCTATCACAAGTCACACAGTTCAGGTTGTTCCTACCCATTGAACCTTCTTCATGGGATCTCCAATCACGAACGTTGGGTTACTCCAGTAGGTGACTTCCTTATGGGCTTAAACTCATTCCCCTCGATGATTCTTCAAAACCCTTTTTGGGTAAATATTTGGTTAGATTATCTGCCAGATTCTTTTTCAGTCTCACAAAGTTTAAAGAAATCACATTTCTTTTAGGTAATGCTTTTATAGATTTATATCTTGCTTGAATATGTCAATTCGTCTTCTTATTTGAGTGAGATTGATTCACAAGTACAATTAGCGCTTTACAATCACAATGTATAGATATCGCTAGAATAGGCTTGTTCAATAAAGGTATATCTAGGAGGAAATCTCTAAGCCATTCAGCATTAGTACAAGTTGTATCAAGTGCTATCAATTTTGACTCTAACGTGCTCCTTGATATAATAGTTTGTCTTTTAGAACCCCAAGATACAGCTGCACCACCTAACATAAACACATATCATGTAGTAGATTTAATATCCACACTATCTGTTATCCAGTTCGCATCGCTATATCCTTCAATTACATTGGGAAAATCTTTATACCTTAGTGAATGCTCTTCCGATCTCCCAAAGATATTTAAGTATTCTCTCCAATGCATTCCAGTGTTCTTTGTTTGGAGTATTAGTATATCTACTAAGTCTCCCAAATGCAAACGCAATATCAGGCCTAGTCCTATTTGATATGGATCAAGATCAGCTGTCCCAAATTGCTATCTCGCTAGCCGTCCCTCTAATAAAAATTTGACAACTCAATTAAATTTTTACACATCAGCAATGTTTTATTTGTCCCCCAAACACATCTTACAAACTAGACTGTTCCCTTTCTTTGTCGAGCCATCAAACCCCGAGCCCGTCACGCCGCCGCCTACCACCACCGTTCGTGGAATCTCCCAAAACCACCCATATATGTATAAGACAACCACCATTGAGGTTCATATTTCAGGTCTGATTTTGACTCCATCTTAATCTAAAATCTTAATTCAACGGGTGGTTCATGGAGGAGACGGTGGCGATGCCAGTTGGGGTGATTCTAGGGGCAAACGCAAATCTAAAATCTCATGAATACACATATGTATATATATCTCTCCCAAAGAAAATATTCACATAAGCATTGCACCATCATTTTCATTTTCTCCAAATTACGACCCATTTTGATTCTCTCTATTTTCAATTTCAAGGATTGCTCGTTTTGTAAAGGTGTAAGTTGATTGGACATTTGTAATTTTGGGTTGCTTCTTTGTGAAAGTGACTGAGTGAGACACTGGTAGTTGAAAACAACCGGCGACGGTGGTGAAGTTGGTCTTTGGAAACAGTCGATGGGTGGACCTTTGGCGGTTCGGGTGTAGGAATATGGCTTTCAAGGGGTTGTTTGGTATGCTAAAATTGATATTTGCATTTTTAAGAATTGAGCTATGTGTCAAATTTTTACTGGTCGAGACAGCAACAGGGACGGCAATTAGGGACAGCCGATCTCGACTCATTTGATATGTACAACAATGACCCAGTAATTTGAGAATATTTTAACTGTAGAATAGAGATCGGAAGACCCAAATTTTTCTTTAATTGCATACTTGAGTCATAAGGAGTAGATACGAGCTTAGAATCATAGTACCCAAACTTTCTAAACATCTTTTCAATAGCACTAGATTGATCTAATGAAATCTCTTTTGGTGTTCTCAACTTCATTTCCAAATTACATTAGCTTCTCTCATGTCTTACATTTCGAAATTGTTTAATAAATATTTCTTAACATCACTTACAAGACCTAAATTCATCCCAAATATTAATATATCATCAACACATAGACAAAGAATCACATGCTCATTGTTATCCACTTTGCTATATACACACTTGTCATGCTCATTTATCCTAAACTCATAATCCAAAATAACTTCATTAAATTTCTCATGCCATTGTTTAGGAGCTTGCTTTAACCCATATAAAGATTTCTTAAGTTTACAAACCTTATACTCTTCTCCTTTAACCTTAAAACCTTCCAGTTGCTCTATGTATATTTCCTCATCTAAATCACTATTTAGAAAAGCAGTCTTAACGTCCATTTGATGAATCTCTAACTTATAGACACTTGCTAATGCTAATAAGACTCTAATAGTTGTTATCCTAGCGATAGGCGAATATGTATCAAAATAATCTATTCCTTCTTTTTGTGTAAATCCTTTAGCCACTAATCTTGCCTTATATTTATCTATACTCCCATCAGGTTTTAACTTTTTTCTAAAAACCCATTTGCGACCGATTGCTTTACTCCCTTGCGGTAAATCACATAAGACCCAAGTATTATTTTGTGCGTCTATAGAAGAAATCGCATCATTATAAGTTTTATGTTCACCTTCAACTAGATATGTAAAGAATTCTTCTCCAAAAGATTTCCTAGTTCATTTCCTTTTACTTCTCCTAAATTATGGTTCAAGTTCGACTTCTAAAATTGAACTAGAAGGAGTATCATTGGAGACAACATTTCTTGAAGTTGAAACTTCATTTGGAACTTTTGTTTTAAAAGGAAAAAAATGTCTTCAAAATAAGTAGCATCCCTAGCTTCGATAATAGTATTATTTGAAATACTACTAATCTCAGAATTTACAACGAGAAACCTATTAGCAGTACTATTTTGTGCATACCCTATAAAGACAGCATTGATAGTTTTTGAACCTATTTTCTTTTTTTTAGGATCCGAAATAATAACATTAGCTAGGCACCCCACACTTTTAGGAAATCAAACCTAGGAGTTATCTTTTTCCAAAGTTCATATGGAGTTTTAATATTGTCTTTAAGTGTTACTCAGTTAAGTATATAGCAAGTAGCTAGGACAGCTTCTCCCTATAAGTTCTCAGCTAGGACAGCTTCTCCCCATAAGATCATTAACGGTATACTCTCCTCCTCTATCCAACCTCAAAATTTTAATCTTAGTTTCTAATTGATTTTCAACCTCAGCTTTGTAAACTTTAAATTTATCAAATACTTCATCCTTAGTCTTCAATAAATAAATATAACAATATTGGAATAATCATCTATGAATGTCACAAAGTACTTATTACCTCCTCTAGTTGGTGAACTATTTGAGTCACAAACATCACTATGAATCAATTGTAAAAGACTTGTATCCCTTTGAACTGATTTGTATGGTTTCTTGGTTCGTTTTGCTTGTACACAAACTCCACACTTACTATCACCCACTTGACTTTTTGGAATTAATTCTAAATCCATAAGTTTCTTTATCTTCTTATAATTAACATGTCTCAAACGTTCATGCCACAAACCACTCGATTCAACACTAAGAACAATAGAAGGACCTTTATTCAAATCATCAACTTAAATAAATCATTACACAAATAAGCTTTTCCAACAAAAACATTATTTTTTATTATTACAGCTTTATTTGACTCCATTACAACTTTGAAACCTTGACGAATTAGAAGCGTCCCACTAACTAAATTTTTCCTAACTTCAGGTACATGTCAAACTTCATCTAAAACCAAAGTCTTTCCTGAAGTCAACTGGAGCTCAATTCTTCCAATGCCTAAAATGGGAGAAGTGGTACTATTCCCCAAAGTCAAGCTTCCTCCACTTGTAGCCTGATAAGATTTAAATAGATTTTTATCACAACAAATATGAATATTTGCTCCCCAGTCTAACCACCAATTATTATTACAATAAGTAAAGTTAACTAACGGGTTTAAAGATTCACACCTAATAGAGGGTTCACCATCCTCCACCATGTTTACTTGATCCTTTTTTTATTTTCCATTTGGCTTGAATTCTTTGGTCTTTCGGTAATGGCATTCCTGAGCAATATGGTTGGTCCTTCCACACACATAGCATGGTCCTAGCTTCTTCTCTTTGCCTTTATTATTCTTAGTGTGGTTGTTGTTAAATTGTGAATTTTTCCAATTATAATTCTTTTTGAACTTATGATTTCCAGGTTTATATTATTTTGAATTATTAGAAGAATTTTTTGAATTCTCTACCAATTTCACATTAGTTTTAGTTTCATCTACTTGGTTGACGCGGTTTCTATGACGTTCTTCAACTCTTAGAGAACTATACACTTGATTTAGAGTTAAAACCCTTGTTTATGTCTTAAATTTCTAGCAAAGTACGACCAAGAGGGTGGAAGTTTATCTACTAGGCATGACACTTTGTAGCCTAACTAAATTTAGACACTTTCTCTTCCACATACCTTAGTAAGTCTTGAAATTCATAGATCGGAAGAGTTATAGATTTACCATCCACCATAATATATTTGTTAAAAGTTGATGCATTAAACCTATCAATACCGGTATCATCTATGCCATATTCCACCTCTAGTGTTTCCCAAAGTTCTTTAGCATTAGTGATATTTTGATAGATATCATATAACCTATCGGAAAGAGCACTTAGGATTCGATTATGACAATGGAATTCAATTTGTACAGGTTTATGCCAAGAGGTGGTTACATCATCATTATTTTCTTCGAGGGCAGAAATTAAGCTAACTAAAGTTAACCAATATCTCATTTGTTTTTTGCCATCTTTTAAAATCTTTCCCATCAAACTTTTCTGGTTTAGCACTATTAGTATCATCATTAGAAGCCATTCTTACGCTAAGAATCACAAAGGCAAAGAAGTAACTGTAAATAAACGAATTTATCCATGTACATTCTAGAAAATAATTATCAAGTATCTCCATAATCAATAGATCAAAATCTAAGATTGTAAATAGACACAAACAATCTTCTATTTTTCAGTTTTAAGTTAGCCAAATATGTCAAGCACAATTCTCAACAAGGTCCAAAGAAAGATCAAACTATCCTAAATAGAATGATAAACAAATCCGTTTCACGAAACTAAAAAGCATAGGGAACTCATGCATGTAATGATAACAAATTAACCTAGAAAATAAACTTATATATTCTATAGCAATGGTTTTATATAAATCACTAACATGAATAAAACCAATATAAAACTTATTGGTCAAACAGAAGAATACTGCATTACTTTTAATTAAACTAGATTCTCACCCGTACGTTGCACGGAAAGAATATATTTCAAATTATTTAAAAAATAAATAATATGAAATTTTATAATTTTTTTGAAGGGAAATTAACGAAATACATACTGAGTTTATAATGTATTTATAATTTGCAGACCATGTTTTAAGAAATTAGCAATTCACATATTACATTTCATTTACTATTAATAAAATAGTTTCATGGAAGAAAAATTTTTAAAAAATTACCTATTCAGACGAAATTACCGTTATTTGTAACTAATAGATCATACTACAGAAATTATGTTAGGTGACAAAGGTAACAATTTACATACCACAAGATTCTTACATGTGCATACGCTGTACGAAAAGAATACATATGAAATTATTTTAAAAATTAAACAGTATAAAAGTTTATAAGTTTGTTTTTCTTTTCTTTGCTTTTCTTTTGGTATGGTGAAATTTTTTAAGGTTACATTAACCAAATAATAATGTAAATTTGTTATTGTCATGTTAATGTAGCTATAATTTATAGCAAATTTTAACTCAATTGTTATCGTTAACACAAATAGATATTATTTTATTTTTACACTAATTTAGATTAATGATATTATATGAAATAATTATTAGTTGAGCTGTATAATATACTTTAAAAATATTTTTTTATTGGAAACCAATAAAGCCAAAATTAATAATAAGACATAAAAGTAATCATATGTTTATTAAGGAAAATTAATCATAATTATTAATATTCATACAAATAAAAATTAAGAAAAAAAGTACAATTATAATTTTCAATTAACTTAAAGTAAAAATATATATGTTTAATCTTTATTAATTATGAAGTACGAATTTTGAGGATATGAACACTTATCGATCAGTTAGGTAATTAGATAATCAAATTTATCCATAATTTTAAAAAATCAAATGATGATAATTATATATTAGTTACTAAATTGATAAGGAAGAAGATAATAAAAATTAAAAAAAAAATTGAAAAATTCATAATATCGCAGGAGCTACAACAATATAATATAAAATGTCAAAAAAGACCTCAAAAACAAACTTTTAGCTGGAAACTACAGTACAAAAGTACCACAAACTAATTTTCTTTAATTAATATATAGATATAGATTTTAAAGCTTGAAATCTTAAAGTACAAATTTGTTTAAACTTGGCCAGAACCTTTGACTAATTGCAACAGAAATTTGAAGTCAAGTCGTAAGTATTAAAATAATAGAACAATACTCTTTACTTTGATTTATTTTTCCTATAAATTCACTAAAAGTGCTTGTAGACTAAGCAACGCAAATTCAATTTAAATACAATAAAAACTATAGTTGAATTTAATCTATCTTCAGGCTTGTCTAAGCACAATACTGGCATGCAATGAGTCTTTCAATTATAATTCATAAACTATTCTAGATTTGTATATCAATGGCAAAGTAACAAAATATTATCACACAAACCAAAAACACGACTTTAGATTGTTATGGAATATGTGTGATTTGTGTAATAAAATATAACATAGAATTCACTAAAATAATATAAAACATATAATAGAGAAAAGTAAGAAATGCGCTAAGGGAGTCGCGAAGAATCGCTGTCCTAAAGTCGTATTGCCTCCCCTTCGTGCGGGTGTTGTCGGTGTGACACGGCTCCAAGGTAAAACCCTTACAACTCTTAGTCAAACTCCATCTATGAGCACAATCATATGGAGTAAACTATATTATAATTGTAGAGAATTTCTTAGAGAGTATTTCTTGGTTTTCTTTTGTGTATCTCAAACAATGAAAATAAGCTCCTATTTATAGTGATAAAATCAACCCCTACATGAATGATGATAATAATGAATTTAAATTCTTGGAATGGAGGTTACAAGCGGATTAAACACAAAATTAAAATAAAATAAAATGTTTTAAAGTTTTTTTAAAAAGTCAGTTGCAACAGTAGATCCGGGAGTCTACACGCAAAGCGTATAAGATCAAATGCATACGCATCAGAACCAATAAAAAAGTAACTAATCCATATTGGTGGGTAACATTTGTGGGCTCACAAACCTTGACTATATGTTAGCCAATGATGCTAGAACGTGCCATTCAAGGTGCCATAACTGGACTCTATATGATAAACAATTTGAGCAAATTTAGCATTTTAGTTCTCTTCTTTTTACAAATTGATTTCTTTTACTTGCATTCAAACAACCAAAATTTTTGTTTTCAAATGAAGTCAAGAATTGTTAATTTCAGTACTTAATTACATTCCTCATGTGAAAAACAGCCCGAACGCTTTGGCTATTTTCTAGAGAAACAGATCGGGCTCTGAGCTCGGAGGCTGATATGTTTCAATAGCCGGACTGGAACTCTTTGTCCACTATATTTTTTGTAACGGTATCGTAAACTTGCAATTATTTGTAAAATGTTTCATTCAAGTATTACTCATAATAATACATTAGAATGAGAGAATAAGAGAAGAACGTCAAAAGCTAATCTGTCTCTTATGACCATATGATAGTTCTCTAAAGGATGCCATACATATCTCCTACAAAAACAAAATAATTCAAAATCCTACTAAATAACCGAAAACATAATATTTTAAGAATCACTATAATACTAGCAAAAGTTGGTGCTCCGTTTATTCGTTAGAGATTATTATGAATTTAAGCACTTCATTACCATTCTCTTTTTCTTCTTCCTGAATTTCCTTTGTGGAATCTTTGGCACTTTCTGAACATGCATATACGTCAATCACCTCTAGTGTAAGAACATCACATAATTTAGTCGGGATCATCGTCAACTTGTCACAATATTGCAACACCAATTGTTGGAGACTTGGGAAATCATCACTTGAGGCATTCCATTCTTCGAGTTGTGCCTTCTTGAGTTTCAAAAACTTGAGTTGGGGAAATTCATCTTCACCTACTTCCCATTGTCCTCCTCGAAGGTAACATTTTCCAATTTAAGTCCCTCAAGGTACTCCAATCCTCCAATTATCTCCATTTGTTCCTGGGACAAAGATATATACCTAAGAGTCAATTTTTTGAGACTTGATGGGAGGCTGAAAGTGATTGAATGAGGACATGGATCTTCTTCCTCCTCATCATCGTCGTCATAGATGATTTCATAACCGTCACTGTAGTCACCATTGTCAGTGTAGTCACCATAATCGTTGTAACGCCCTAGGTTCTGGGTGCCCGAAACATTGATAAATTTTTCTCTCTTTTTAAATAAAATAAAATAAAATAATCAAGAGTGTATATAAAGCGGAAAATAACCTGATTCAATAGTGATAATATGACAGATAATTTGTCAGTGATAGTCAAACTGTTTCACACGACATCAAAAGTTTTCTAAGTACTTAAACAAAGTTCGAGTCATTCAAAAATAAATCTAATTTAATTTATTTTGAAAGCCACCATTGCTCAAGACGTCACCTCCAACTCCAAATTTGCAAAATATTTATTTTGAAAGGGATGAGTATTTCATAGAAATACTTAGTAGACTCAGCGCAATATTAATCAATTTATACTATAAACATACATATAAAAATGCAATTAACATCTCATAAGTCTCAAATAGACTTTACTCGAAAACAAGCATCGTATGGTAAATGAAGGTTTCCGACTCTTGTCTCATGCCCTAAGACATATAAAATACTAGCGCTGTATAGTAACATTATAGCATGCATGCAAAATCTACGCATAGCAATAAAGCATATGCAAAAGTCTTGTCTCGTCTCATTTCAGGCATAAAGCAAATAAGCTCATGCAAATAACATATAAGAGCATAAATCACAACTCCATATGCAATTCATAGAACAACCAATTCATAGAACAACCAATTTGTGAGAAAATATCTTTAGAAAAGAGTCTACCTCAAGTTCTACCGAGTCAAGCTAATGGGCAGGGTTACTCACTTTATTCTTCACTCCTCGCCTACAAAAGAATATAAAATTCAAATTATGATTTTTGGTGAAATTAGCTATTTATAAAAGGAATTATTTTTAAAACTAGGTTATAATAAAATAATTATATGAAATGCTTAAGGGTGTAGTACCTAATGTTGTTAATACCCAAAAGTTAAGGAAATCTAAGAAATCAAGGATTAACCAAAATTTAAGTATAAAAATAAATGAATTTATTTAAACTAACTTAGAAATTCTTAAAATTCAATAATCCCAAAAATTAGAATTTAAATAGCTAAAGTCATTAAATCTCATATTTAATAAAATGGGGCTTAAATTAAAAAATATGTATAAACTAATTTATGGGTTTAAATAAATAAAGTTAA
>CAVNYN010224450.1:0-30177 GCA_963692815.1 Nyctanthes arbor-tristis
CCAGGTCAATTGATCTAAGTTGAGTTAATTTGGAGAAATTAAAAGCAGAAAGTTCACCTTCAAGGAGGTTGACCCTTAAATTCAGCATCGTGAGCCTTGTGCAGTTCATTAGTGATGGGGGCAGAGTACCATTTAGTTGATTTATGTGAAGCAACAGCTGCTCCAAGTTAGAGAGTCTCCCAATATCCTGAGGAATATTTCCTGTCAAATCATTACCGTAGAGAGCAAGTGTTCTAAGGTTGATGAGGTTAGTAATGCTTCCATTGATAACTCCAGAGAGCTTATTTGCAGGCAAGTACAGTTCTTGCAGTTGTGAAAGCAAGTAAATATCACTGGGAATGACTTTAGAAAGATTATTAAAACCTGCCCGTAGCTTCAGCAGATTGGAACACTGGCCAAAAGCTTGAGAAATCGGGCCTGCAAAGTCATTATTGGAGAAATCAAGATGCTGTATTGAGGGCGAAAATCTGCAGACAGATGACGGTATTGAACCAGAGAAGCTGTTGTTGCTGACATCAAATTTTTTCAAATTAAATGCTGGCTGGAGAAATGAAGGTTTGATTGTCCCTCTAAAACCGTTGCTGGATAAATCCACCGTTACCACAGTATTTGGCAGTTTATCCGAATCTGACAACGGTCCAGTTAGACGATTGTGGCTCAAATCAACGATCACCAGACTGCTGAAGGCCGAAAAAAATCTATCCGGAATGGTACCAGTGAGCAAATTTTTTGACAGATTGAGTTGAGAGAGACGGCTGAGGGTTGTAATAGAAGGCGATATGCTCCCAACAAGCCCTTTCAGTGGTAGCTGTAGACTCGTCACCCTGTCACTCTCATCACATCCAATTCCTTCCCAGCTGCAGCAATCAACCGAAAGAGACCAATTCAAAGGAGATGGAGCACTGATGTTTAGATTGAATAACGATAATGAGTCTCGATCAAGCTGGTTACAGGAGCCATGGCAGGTATGTACAGAACAAGACAGAGTCACAACTACTACAATTAACACCACCACATCCAAGAAACGCCAACCACCGAATAGGCCAACAAGATTCCGGCTGCACGTAGACGACGATGACACATAAGAAGAATGGAATGGAGTAAAGAGCATGGCTGAAATAAGTAAGAAGATTATGTATGTGTAGGATTTGATTCCAAGAAGATCTGGTTATTGTTGTTGATGATTATTAGGAAAACAACAGAAGATGCAGACAGATGAAGATACTCCAATCAATGATGTGGGTTGGTCCAATTTTCATCCAAGTTTGTGCAGACTTTAGTCTTCTGCCCACCAAAGAGGAAGAGGAGAGAGGCAGGGTGAGAGAGAAGAAAGAGGTAGAGAGGAAGATAGAGTGGGTGATGTTGACATGGAGCAATATTAAAAGTTAAGTCTAAATTAAAAAAAAAAAAAGCGTTTACTTTTGGGACGGCTGGCTGGTGGACTTTCTTTATGTTTATGCTTCTATATATGTATCTATCCATAATTCTATATACACAACAGGGGATTTTTTTTATTTTTTTATTTCTTTATTTTTTTCCTCCCCCTTTTCTTTCTTTTTCTTTTTTAAAGAAGAGAAAGCGTGTAATTTACGTGGGTGGGTGTTCGGGGAAATTTTCAGAGGCTTCTATGGCCACTTTCTTGTTGAACATCTATAAAACTATTTCTAGTGACCACTTGTGTGTAAAGATAATTGTGGTGGTTGTAACTCCTACTGTTTATATAATAATTAAAATTCTTCATTCATTTTGTGGAATGAAATTTACTTTGCACATCGATTATTTAGTACTAGTTTGTTCAGGTGCTACATCACAGGTTTGACATTTAAAATTCAAGTTTTTTCACTTGTATTTTCACCTACGACAACCCATGTATTCAATCGGCTTTCATTTCCGCTGTTGAAGTTTAATATCCGTTTGAGTAGTTGAGTCAGAGACTCAACGATGAGGATGAAGATATGTTGAATTAAAAAGGCTACATGTACTACGATTTACTTGTATATATGTTAAGTATCACACTACTGCATAACTCTTTTCAATAATGGTATGTCTAAAATGGCAATGATTTAAAACCAGATGACTAATTTTATAAAGAATTAGAGCTTGTTTGAAACTCTTTATATTTTGAATTTATAATGAGTGGTGGTGATTTAATTGAAATTTAAAATGTATAGTGATTGTTGAGTAGTTGTTAAATCAACAGTCAAATCATGGTAGATGAAATTATAATGAGAAAAAATAAAGAGTTTCAAACAAACTCTTAGTCTCAAGTCTCAAGATGTGGAGATATTGGATATTGACATGTGACAATAAGAAACATGTGTTCTTTTTTATTGAGCCACGTCATGAAGTTAATTCGTTGTATAACCAGACGTCTGGTTGTAAATATTTTCGATACTTAATATACTAGAGCTCAACACTTGTTACTATTTTATACTATTGGCACAACATTTTGAATTATTAAATGTTTTCAAATGGGTGGGAGAAAAGCCATTCGTAGTGATGGAGGGGTACATGATGAGGTTCTTTTGTTGACAAGAGATCCAATATGTTTGTAAGTATATGTAATAAACGTGATGGGCTGACACTTTTGAATAAATTAATGGCCATTTGCACATGTCATGTCCTATTTCAAAGAATATCCAATTTGGTCTCCTAAGAGCATCTTCAATGTCATTTTTTTAAACTATGTCCATTCCATGAGAGAGACACACAAAAAAAGTTTATGAGTCCCGTAATTTTTTCTATTTTCATTTTCTTTTAATCATTTTTCTCTCATTTACACTATTTTTTCTCATTTTTTCTCCCTCGAGTCCCGTGTAAGGTCCACAAATAAACCTTCTACTTCACACAATCCACTACTATTTTATCATTATTTTTGAATTTATCTTCATCTCTCTCCTCTTTTTCATTTTTCCCGCTTTTTTTTCTCTACACCTCTTTCTATTCCTATTTGCTTAAAATAATCAACTTCTCTCTATCTCTCTCCTCCACATCACTACTACAATGCACCCTCCCATTGAAGTTGCTCTAAGTTTGTACACCCTACATTTACTCCGTTGACCCCTCAAATCAAATCCATTTCATTATATTACATTGGAGAAAATATTTTATATATATATACAGCCCACCCACCCACCCACCCCCCCCAAAAAAAAAAAATACAAGGCCAAATTAGACAAACATTTATTAAGGTCTCATCATTTTCATTTAGTAACGTTTCTTAACTCTAAAAGCTATTAATAGTGACTCACCCTATTCATTTTAAAGAATAGTAATCATGTTCGAACTACAATTTTGTTAACCTTCCTACACCATATGAGCGTCCAATTGCTCCAATTCTTGTTAAAAAATTTTATCAACAAGTCAAAATTTTTTATCACATATTTTTTTAAAAGGAAAAAATAAAAACTAATTTTCACATTTCTCAATAATCCTTCCTTAATTTTCCACTAAACATTATTTGTAAAAAAAAAAAAAAAGGACTTTGGAAAAGCTACACTTACTGTTGATCATGTGATCTGTATATATTTCCTACTTCAAGTATTTGTTTAGACCAACTAGTTTTTATTTTAAAAAAAAAATGATTAGCTGCTGAGTTAATGGTTAAATGCATATTATGGTGGTTTTATTTAAAAATAAAAGTTAGTCAAACTATATTTCTATTATTATTATAGAAATAGAACAAATTTCTAGTATTTTAGGGTACCTATTTTATCTTTTGTGATAAAGTTAAGAATCGATATGTTACAATTTATTGTTAAATTTAGACCCTTAAATAAATATGTGGTTTCCATTGGTCTTGTGTATATAGTGTCTTTGGTATTACTAGGGTGCCAAAAAATTTTTCAACTAGGTATTCTTCTCCAATAATTTTCTAATATTCATATGATTGTCATGTGACTACATATATGCATGCTATGTACTACATACATGCAGCTATATGAGACATTCGGTGCTATAAACAACACCTATATAGCCGTCAGAAAATGTTTAACTTATTCACCACTTGTCTTATATGTTTTTTGACTTTTAAAACAAAACGATTATCTTAAGATGTCTAGATAAGCGAAGCAAAAGAGTAATTTTAAGGTGATATGAAAATGTGACATGAAAAATAAACATTTTTATTTAGCACAGATTTATTCATGAAGGATAATCCTATGGACATATTTTCATCATTTAAAAAATTGTACTATGTATACAATGTCACTTTTCATATCAAATTTGCATGTCTTCACGGAATTATTGGAAGCAAAATAAATTGACATTAGTACACGCCTGACAAATTATTACACAAATAATAATGATTAAAATTAAAACTTTGAATTTTAATTTATTAATCTTTAATTCCACTAGAGCGATGACATAATAGTAAATAGTAAAGTCAATTATGATCAAAGTTAAATTATCGAATTGCTCAAGTTATATTCATTACACAGAAAACTTTGGGAGAAACATTTATTGGACATCACCTAACTTCGAAATTTGTTTCATGTTCGTCAATCATTTTCAATTTGTTAAATTTTCTTTAGTGAACATGTTTATTTATTTCAACAATGATTTTCTAACACCCATATAAGTGCCGTTAATTAGTTCCGTCTACATAGTGAAAAACTGATGCTTTCTTGACGTTAAATCGGAAGAGCACACGTCTTTTTTTTTTCTTTTCCCATTTTTTGTTAAAAAATAACATGAATAAGTGAATTAAAAACCCATAATTTGCATCTTCGTACTCCTTTTGGGGGGGGGGTGGGCTATTTGTTTGGCAAAATGACTCCTAATTTAGCATTAAAAGTAAACTATGTTACACTTTATGTAAGCGATGTGTAGATTGACCACTAGTTTTGCTTACAACTGAAGTCAAATGAAACAAATTAAGTTGGTGCTCAAAGTACACATGAACCAAATTTTGATGACTAAAACATAAAACAAACCTACAGGTTGGGGGAATAATTTTTCTACACATATATATTATTATGTGTGTGTGTGTGTGTATATATATATATAAAATAATAATAAAAGCATACAAATTCCTTCAAAAAAAAAAAAAAAAAAAGCATACAAGCGTTTTGGGAGTAAAAATCCAAAAGGTGTTTAACCAATCAATCAATTCCATTTATTCATAATGTTATTAATATGTCAACCACCAATGATATGGTAACAGATGATAGTAAAATTTAAAAGTTTAAATTTATAGTGATATAATATTTGTGATAGATACGTTATTAAAAAATTATACACTATTAGCAAGTTATTTCTGTACAATTAATAAAAGTTTACTGTATTGTGTTGTTCTGTACACGTGTAGTTTTACGCATAGAGAGTGAAAAGTAGTGCAAGATAGACAACCCTCATAGAAATTTTTTAAAGGAAATGTGATATCAAGAAATCAAAAACATATCTAACCCAACCCACTATGGATGATGCTTGGCTCTTTAGAGCATTATCAGAAAAAAATATATATATTATATAAAAATGTCACTTACTTGCTAAATTATTCACCCATCATTTCATAGGTCATTTACAAAGCAATGGTCGGCCAATTTGCACTAAACCATAATAATACTTATATATATATATATATCAATTTATTATAACCACCTATTCAAAGTTAATTATGATTCCCCCTTTATATTTTCAATAAGCCATTACTCCTTTTATGATTGTTATAAAATAACCAAAGATTCGAACCATTTTATCAAGTCAAGTATTATTCTCAATGAATTTTAATTTCCAACTTTTGGTTATTGAATTCTCTTGGTTTACATTGCGGTTATTTTCAACTAAAGATTTAAAGTAAACAGGTATCTAGAATAAATAATACAACATGTTCATTTTGACATATCTATTTTATCATATAATGTGCTATCTAAAAAATTTACTCCCACTATTCACTAACAACAACATAGCACGTCTAAAAATGTGATAAACTATAAAAATGGACTATGAAGATCTTCACATATGCGGTACGTCAAGTTGAAAGAAAAAATGATTCCTATATATATGTTCATTCTCCAACTTGCTTGGATCAAAAGTCAAGAGGCCAATCATATCACCGAGGAAGATTTATAAAGGTCAAGTTGGGGAGAGAGAAGTGTTGTTTTTTTTTTTTTTGGCAAGTAAGGGGATATAGGTGAGGTGAGGGAAAATAGGGGAAGCCGGGAAGAGATGGTATAATTTGAACTTGAGACCTTTCGCTCAGAATGTAAACTGCAACACTTGTTCAAACTACATATTTTTTTGAGTTAATAATATAGAAGATAATTTATTCTAAAGCAAATAATAATAATAGTTTTTCATTATTTAAATAAAATTGATTCAACCTTGATTTAACCTTTTAACTCTTGACCCTTTTATCTTTTCCAGTTTGACAACCATTCTAGTTTTCTAAATATATATATATATATATAAGTAAATGGTTTTTGTTGGTTTGGTAAACTTTTATAAGTGACTTTAATGAATATATGTCAATGAGGCCTAGTGTGTTTGGTTAGAGGGTCAAATTCTCCTATATGGGAATTTGTTCTAGTTTTTGTAGCCCGAATTGTATTATAATGGTCAAATACTCAAGTTTTCCAATAAGAGACCTAAGTTCGAACAATACCCATCCCTCCTCAAAGTTCATTCTCTAGAGTTCCCTATCTCCCCCTTGATTAAGGGGGAAAATTGTTTATAATCTAATCAAATATCATGATTGTGAGGTACAAGATTAGGAAAGAATACGATTATAGATGGATAAAATGGGATAAGAAGGCGGATTAATACAGCATTAGAACAATGCATAAATATTTAATTTTTACAAATATTTTTATTTGTATTAGCATTTCTTGATGCTTACCTAAATTTACTCATAAAATAAATCAAGTAAAACTTATAAGTAAATTTATATAAGTAATTTTCAATTTCTAGATTTACAAGTAAAATTTTTTTTGCTCGTAACATTCTTTCTTTCTTTTTTTTTTTTGTTATATTATAATTAACTTTTACTCATAGTTGCAATTTTTTTCCCAGCTTATTAGCTTTTATAAGTTAAATATATTTTTTGTATCATATCATCATGGTATAAAGTCAACTTATTGATGATTATGCTGAGAATAGTATAAAAAATTATTCTAGGGATAATTAGTCCCAAGATAAAACGTTGAGAAACACCAACTGGGATTCAAATTATTCTAGGGATAATTACTCCCAAGATAAAACCTTGAGAAACACCAACTTGGATTAAAATTATCTTATCGACTTTAATTAATTAATCAAATGTAACCAAGCATCGCAGAGCGAAGTATTTAGTAGGGGTGGGTACCGGTTGGTTGGTTCAGTTCCACCCCAGAATTGGAATCGGAACCGAACCTGCCATCCAATTCGATCCGGTTTTGTCGATTAAACTAGCGAAAAACCGGTTTACGTGAAAAAAAAAACGACCGAACCAGTCCAGGTCCGTTAGACCGATTTAAATGCCCATCCCTAGTGTTCAGATATCTTGAAGTCATTGAGATATTTTAGTAAAATTAGTTATATTATTTTTTTACCGAGATCTCCTAAAGAACACCATGACAAACTCTAAACGCGTTGAACTTGTAAGCTTATATTTGATAATTGCACAGTTTAATGAATCGCATATATTGTGTGGTTATGAATTCAATTAAACACCAGACACGTACTATAGCATCAGCTGATGTTGTGATTTGGTGATAGTGATGTACTCATATCAACGACTCCTATAATACTATATTGTCATAAAATAATTAGACATCTGATATCTAAAACCTACTAATATGGATATTTGATGAAAATGTAGTAAAATTATAATGAGTATCGTCAAACAATGACTAAAAATCTCCAAAAATCTTTCGAATCCCCAACTAAATGCACCCAATGTATAAAATTATAATGAGTGTCATCAACCAATGACTAAAAATATTCAAAAATTTTTAGAATCCCCAAATTAAATGCACCCACTTTACAAATGGAACAACCCAATTCTTATCTTTGGAAAATCCTTGGCATACAACAAAAACAAGTATTTGGTTGGTACAAATCTTGGTCTGGTTCATATGTCACCAGTTTGCAACTAGAATAGTTACACATAAAGCCAAGCTATAAATACTTTTAAATTCATAAAATTTTAATTTTCCCTCTTTAGGCTGCTATTCTAATAGGAAAAGTAGAAAAAATCACAATATATATAATTTTCAAATGAATTCAATATATATAATTTTCAAATGAATTATTCAAACCATTATCTACCCCCAAATTGGCATTATCTACCCCCAAATTTATAGCACCCATTTTAATGACTAATTGGCATTATCTACCCCCAAATTTTCAAATTTCCATGTTTTCCGTCCTTAATCTTTACGAACTAGAAGTTTTACTATCAATTCTCACATAATTTTTGCTATCTACCCTTTTGACTAAAAATAACTATAATACTCTCTAATTGCTAACTAAAAGATTTAGTAGATTAAAAGTGAACAAAAAACACTATAATAACGTGATCTAGTTACCTGCTAAAAAAGTCAAATCAAATAAAAATTAAAGCCAAAAAATCAATATTGATAAAAATTTTCAGAGATATGTGGGTGTTGTTATATCACACATATGTCCCATATAGCTATATATATGCATTCACATGGCTGCACTGCATATATCCATATAATGTGCATACATATAGTTACATGAGACACTTGATGTCATAACGGTACTCATATAGGTGTTAGAAAATTACTGCTAATATTAAAAAGTTTTATTTAATTATTTTTGTTTACTAATTATTTATTTCCTTTTATGTTAATTAAAGTTTGAGGGTATTACAGTCCATTTTAGTTAAAAATGGTGAATAACGCCAAAAAAAAGGAGTGAAAATTAAAGGTGAAAATGCCAGTTACTAAAATTAAAGGATGAAAAACGTAGAAACACAAGAAGTTAGGGGTAGATAATGCTCATCAGCTCAATTTTAATTTTTAATTGTCAAATGTTTTATCCATTCAAACTGAACTTGGACAAGAAATGAGGAGCTTCCTCGTTAATAACCGATGGTTCAAACTTTTCATATGCTCAAGAAGAAAAAGATACTTCATTCGTCTCATAAAGATAGTCTTTTATGTAGTACTATTTTGACTTATTATATTGAGCAACTTTTTTATTTTTTAGCTTCATAAATATCCCTAATAATTGATGTATTTATTATTATTCCGCATTAATTGCCTATGCAGTTGAAGTATTTTCAAATAATTAATGAAATATGAAAAGAATAGGTAGATAGAATTAATTGTTTCATTTATAATAATCATCAATTTTTAATCTATATGAAAATAACTATTGGACTATCTTTGTGAGATGGAAGGAGTACTATTCAAAACCGCTTACGAAACAAAAGAAGAATGATCTTTCTTTCAGTTGCAAATTTTCACTTGAAGTGGCAGCGTCATCGATGTTTTCCAAACTTGGCACGGATTCTAACAGTCAAATGTTTTATCCATTCAATTTGGACAAGAAACGGCCAGCATTCTCATTATACTCCTTTCACCTCTTCATTTTTCATGTGCCCAGAAATAAAGCGAGAAATTATCCGATATCATAGAAGTACTTTAATATAGTACCCTAGACCAATCATCAACCCGCACATTAGTTCAAGAGTCCCCAGAATAGAGCCCAGAATTTCACGTGGGTTTTTTATTGACATGGAGATCGGAAGAGCGTCGTGTATACTCTTAGAGTGCCTGAAGAAATGTGATGCGTAGAAAAATGAAATCCTGTCAAATATATATCATGTCAATTATAGTTTCAATCGACTATTGTTTCATGTGTGCATGTAACACATTGGTAATCAATTATAGTTACAAGACGAGGTTGCTACAAGAGGGATGCATCCAGTAACAAGATTTTCTTAAAGAATAACCAAAGAAAATAACACAGATTTGAAGAACTAAAGAATCGTGAAAATTTATTTGTTTTCTGTCATCAAAAACCAAAAATCAGCTTCCTCTAATGCTGCTGAAAGTGGATGCCACTGAACTTTCTATCGACCAAACAATATACAACATTTCTGAATGTTTGAGATTTCACATCAACTTGTCCCAAGAGTACGAGGTTCCAAAAGTTATGCATCTGCTGGCAATGATCAGCGTCTCCATCTACTAAGACGCGCTTCCTTCACTGAGAGTCTTAGTGCAACCACTCTAGCTACCGCACACAAATGACACGAAGGTGTTGGATAACTCTATATTAATCATCATCTGCACAAGTCCAAACAAGTTAAAACTAAGAGCCTGTTTGGGTCTGCTTAAAAACAGCATATTGAGCCACACCAAAGGAAAAATAAATAATAACCTCTTTAAAGCACATCCAAACATGTCCAATATAAAGTTTAACATGAATCATAATTGTTTAACATCGTTCAAGACTTCTCCAAACGGGTTTGGACTCTTAACAGCACAGCCAACAATTAAGCTTGTTTGCTGATACTTTATCATGATCGAAGGAAATTCTGCAGCTGCAATACCTAGTTTACTTGGTATTAATATAAACTTCTTGTTCTTTCAAAACTCGGAAATAGAGCTTTGACTTTAGACTATCGTTGGCAAAACTATCCCACGCTTTTCAGATGATATCTTGCATTTGTTCCAGAAGGTTTCTTAACCCTCCAAGGCACACTATATTCAGTACAAGATTATATAGGCCATGGTTTCAGCTTAACCAGGTTAGCAGCAAACACCAGGCGCTAGTAGCCAGTCCTCTATGTACTTGAGAAAAGTGAGGAAGAAAGGTAATGTAAAACTCCATGTGAAAAAGAAAGCTAAACTACTCACCATTTGATGGATCAATGTGTACAAAGAAACTCGCAGCAACAATAAGATAGCATAGAATAAGCATCAAACCCTTGAAATAGTTTGATTTTCCTTCCTGCATCAACACAAGAATCCATAATGAAGCATTCATTTCTTAAAATGTGCATAAAGAAATAGATTTACACCTGGGGGTGGGCAATCGGTGAGTCAGTTCAGTTCTGAGCCGGATCTGACCTCAGTCGGTTTTGAAACTGACAAACCGAAATCGAACCGTTTCATCGGTTTGGTCAGTTTTTGGCCAAAACCGACTGGTTCACATGAACCGCTTGGATGTTTTTAAAAATAATAATTTAAAAAAAAAAAAAAAAAAGGAACCAGCCGTACATTTTTTTGCCCACTTAACAACTCATTTAACAAGTCAAACATTTTAACAAGAGGTATTGAGAAAATAATATCAGAAGAGAATTTGATGAAAGTACATGAACATCCAAAAAGTTCTATCATACACATTATAGAACTTGAAATTATCCCCCGGGATGCTCTCAGCAGGGAAGGAAGTGGATAGACAAACCTGAAGCATAAATGCCACCACCAACACCGTAATAAATAGTGTAGCAGTTTCAAAGAGTTGAAAATTCAAGTCCATTGGCTTCCCCATGATCCAACCAACGATTACGCAGAATGGAATCTGCATTTTTGAAGAGAAAAGACATATAAGCTAGTTTCATAAATTCCCATAACATGCAAAGCTTTGGCTTGTCAACTATTCAACTTCCCTGGAAATCAAGTTAAGATCACCACAAAATGGATCAAATAATTAAGACCAAAATAGATGCAAGGCATTACCACAAACATTGATATCTGAGTAGACGATCCAATTGCAACCCCAAGTGTGATATCCTATAAAATGAACAGTTAATTGAGATCAACCACAGAAGAAATGAGTGGATAGTTGCTATGACTTTCCAGCACTCACAAGCTTGTCCTTCATGGCAAACATAATAGCACTTGCATGTTCAGCAGCATTACCCACAATCGGAAGCAAAATGACACTAATAAAAGCCAATGGCATGTTCATTGAAACAGACGCTCCCTGAAGATTTCCATTGACATAATTAAATGAGTTGCTGAAACAGACTGATGATCAACTGACTATTAAATGACCATAGTGCAGAAGTCCCAACCATCAAATACATAAAGAATATTTACTTCAAAAAGAATAAATGAATGAATACATGTAAAAATGAATCAGTACATGAAAAATGCGCAAGTCCAGAATGCAGTTCGTAGAGAAATCCAGAACCATTCCAAAGTTTTAGCCCCCGATAGATCGTTTTTTTTTTTTTTTTTTTTTTTTGAAACGGGAATTAAATAAGTGAGAATAAACGATAAAGAAGTAAACACTTCCGGGGTCAAAGAAATGCACGAGTGAAAAAGTTTGACCAATTTCTATTTTAAAACACACGAACCTAATAGGGCCTTAAGGCATTTCCACGTATTCTACTAGAATATGGTGCTTGAAAAAAATAAATAAATAAATGAATGAAATATGATATTCACCGGTCTCCCATAGGAAAATTAATGGCTAACAACTGCATTTTGAAATCAGAATGCTTAATTTTTTATTTGAGTTCTATGGAGGCCTTAGCAGGTTGATTTGAATGGAAGAGTGAGTGGTTCTGGCTAGAACTTCGGAGAAGTTAAATTAAAGCTGGAGACTTAACAAGGATGTTTTGCAAAGGGGATAGCCACGAACTACAATCAGAAATCTTCCCAAACTGCTATCACTGTATCTTCTAGGTACTATTGCATATAAAGTAGCTATTGAGTAATTGACAACCTAAGGGAAACAGGTAATTGTGCAATACAATGATCCAAAGTACGACCTACCCAATCTAATGCATCTTTTGAACATACAAGTTTAAAAATATGAGAGCAGAAGTATCTCTTGGTATAACTCAAAACTCGTATACATTTATTCAAGAAAAAATTGTTGTAATTATAACTTAATCAGTACATTTCCACTATAACTCCATAAGCCCAAATTCTCTCACAAACCAACGGATACAATTGAAAGTGGGCAACTCTTTTTTCCCTTTTTTTTCTTTCTTTTTTGGTCTGCGTTTCTTTTTGTGCGTGTGGTGGGGGGGGGGGGGCTGGGGTGGTAATCTTTTGGTTTTCTGTCAACTTTAATGAAGTTGCATAAAGATTAGCTGAAAATTGTGCTTTATTGTACTTATTTTTTCAATTTTTGGTGCAGGGAAATTTGGAAGAGAACGTGGTGGATAACCTCTAGAGCATCAACCAGATACCCCGACAAAATTGATATCCACAGTGTCAACACAGCAAGCCATCCAATTGATTCCCACAGGGTAATCTCGGGGGCCTCATCTTCATCAGGATCTTCTTCATTATTCTCCCTCAGCTACGAGAAATGCAGAGAAATATAATGAGGTCAACAAAATATATAATTCAAATGCATATAAATCTTTTCAAGTGCTATAACTGAATCAAGTTCTGACTTCATGAAATCGTTTAATAAATATAGATAGAAATATGCATGATTGATCATGTGATAATCATGCTTCAGGAAGTCAGGACCTCTACAAACTATCAGTTTCAACAAATATTAAAACAGATACTCACCTCATCAAGAGAATCATACAAATTTGGTTGACTCTTGAGCTGAAAGAAAAGATAGCTTGCATATGCAATCAGCATTATGCAGCTGCTAAATCGCGAAAGAGCTAGCTCTGATTTGCCTTTATGTAACTCTGTATGCGTAAAATGCAAAACTGCTGGAAATAATAAACCCATGACAGCCATTAATAGCAATCCTGAGTTTACCAGGGCAGCTGCCTGAAACATTTTGATACATATAAGCACCTCTTTAGGGGAAGAACATCAATAGCCCCAGATGATTCATGCTTCCACAGATGAAGTCGAAAAATAAAGAGAATTCCATTAACATCTTAATCGGACATGTATTAATCAAAATAGCATGATCCCCTACCTTATTGAAATCCTGTACTTTCTGGTGATGAACCACCCCACCACAAAAGAAGGCACATCCAAGCACCAAAAGCATATTGGACAAGATGGAACCCAGCAAGGACTGTTGAACAACCCTAATCATCCCATTCTTCAATGCATATATCGAAATTATCATCTCTGTAGCGTTCCCAAAGGTAGCATTTAGCAGGCCTCCAACTGCAAATTCAACCACCCAAAAAAATGTAATTATGATGAAGAAACTACTAACCTAAATATAAGTTTCGCTTCTGACATTGACAGGTGAAGTGCATGTAGATCAAAAGAAAGTCTGATCGTCCTACGGGAAGTATTCTGTGCAAAGTGCCAACATTGCAAAAATATGTTAAAAATAATGATACATGCTAGTAAAGAAAGATCCAGCACTAGTTTACCCAGTACAACAAATATCACATTACCAATTCCCCTCTTGTTATGATATTACCAATTCAAACTATATTCAATTAGGTGAAAGAGTACCAAAAACAAATATGAAAGCAAAAACAAATATGAAAGCAATCCATTGAGGAACAATCTTCTTTATTATCTCCTACTTCAAATGAATCATTTAGTATCACTTAGCACAATACCTTAGGTGAGCCTTTTGACAATTTCATTTTTCATCTGCTCTATGTCACGTCCGTTTCAACAAGAAACAAAGAAAAGAAAAGAAAGATAGTTATTTCCATTTCTCTGTTTTCTTGCTTAGAATAATTTGTTATATCGCAAAATTCAAAGAATCTGCCACCAACGGATACATTTAGCCCATGTTAATCTTCCGTCTCTATTTTTTTTTAAAAAAAATGTCAAACCATTTTTATCCAAATATGTTGTAGGACCTGCAATCGGAGCATCTCTAGTGACACCACGGATTGTTAAATTAAAGAGCTACAAGGCATAAAAAATCCTTTGTGGCATTAAAAAATATGGAAGATGTCTCAGCACTCTCCAGATGTAGGAGTACTAGACTGTCTATTTAACATTTTACATAACCATCTCTTTTTTTCGCTCTCTTCTTTAGCCAATCATTGTTAAACACTAGACCCACTACCTTCCCAATCCAAATCTAAAGCACAAGTTGGAGATGTATTCTATCCGTTTTCCATTTTCCTTGCGAAGTAGATCACGATGGGCATTGTACCATTGGAGATGCTCCTACCACCCACTTCACCACACATTTTCCATTCATTTTAGCTTTGTTTTGAGATTTAAAAAAAAAAAAAAAAAATTGGAAGAAGAAAGAAGAAAAAAGAAACTAACATGCTGCAGCATGAGTGGCAGAAGAAGCTTATCGATCTAGGTGCCTGTCTTTTTCACAACTTATTATGACATCGTAGTCAACCATACTCCCGACATTTTAGGGGGAATAAGAGACATGCCCCACCAACTCCCCCAAAAAGTGTTGCCTCAATCAAATTTTGTCTAAAATCCAGGGCATAATTATTTGATTTGTAATTCATCTCCAGTTTCAATTCTATTGGAACATCATGAGAAAACTTTCAAATGGAAGGTTTTCTTCATATCTTCCAAGATTTTCTTCATGCAGCTCTCACTTTATGCATTCAAGATATACCAACATGCAGCAACTTCTCTATTATCTAAATCCTGGATTTGATAGTGTGACAGCATACACCAAATAAGTAATCCTCATCAGAACCTTCATCCCTCTACCCAAAATGGGCAGGTTTTTTCCTCTGAATCTGTAAGTGAAACTGGTTTGCAGATATATGCTCCCAGCACAAACGATTTATAAGAAGGGGAAAATGCAGCTTTTGGTTATGAAAATGCCATGAAAGTATTAACTTGATCCATCCACTTGACGCTTTCTTATGTGAGTTCTATGGATGGTTTAAAGTTGCCAGAGCAGCAATCCTTTATAATGCCCTCTAAATCAAGACTTGTGTTAATTTCCCATTGATATAACTTCAATGTCTGATGGAAGACAACATATATTTAATCCACGTTTCATAGCTTCCAGAATGAACCTCTGATTAATTTCTGGCGGCTTGCCTAAAATTTTATATTTGAATTCATATATTCCATAAAAAAACCTGGTCTAAAAAACTGTAGAAATATATTTTTTAATTTTCTCAATCCCGCTTTCGCTAGTAATAATGAAAGAATAAGTGAGTTTCTTACCATTGAAAGATCTTTACAATTTCCATATGAATCCAAAAATTGTATTAATCTTCAAACTCTTTCATAGTACCTCTTATCTTTTCTCGCTAATAGTAATAAATTTTCAGACAATTATGCTTGCAATAAGCCTGCTATATCTGGAGGAAAAAACAAACAGCTCTATGCATCTTCAGTTGCAACATCATCAAAATATAGTTGGCAAGAAAATCTCTCAAATGGTTTAAAGCCCAAAGTTTGAGCAGCTATCAGCCACGAGCATCAAAATTATTAGTAATAAGCCTTGCTATAGCTGGGGGGAAAAGGGGAAACACTTCTGTGCACCTTCAAGTTGCAATACTCTCAAAATACAGTTGATAAAAGAATCTCTCAAATGAATTTCGGCCCAAAGTTCAAAATGTTATCCGCCATTACCGCCCTTTAACAAATTCAGACGCAGACTGGCAATTTGTGGAGAAATTTAAATATTAAACATTAGCTGCTTCAAGCAATTATTTCCTAGTGATCGTGCAACATCAACATAGTTCATGGTCAAACGAGGAGACTGTTAGCACCTATGGCCACCTTGAAGGTAGAGTTAGTAGAAACTTTAAAAGAAAAAACAAAATAATTGTAGACGACGCTACCTGTAGGCCCCGTATAAAATGCAAGCTGTCTGCAAGAGAATAGTATAAACACGGACATTAGTTCATTTCATGGAGAAAGATAATGAATAATGTGATGCAGAAACCTAATTTTGCTTAAGAAAGCTTACTCAGTTACATAACCTAGGCGCTCAGCCAAAGGAGTAATGCCCACTAAGCTGAAGAAGAAAACAAACCCCTACAACACATTTTCCATGAGTTAGAGATAATGATGAGGGAAAGCTCACAAAATTTCAGGATATCCCTTTTCTTAGTGAATCGTACAGAGAAATGAAGTTACTATCAGGATATTATTATAATACTTACATGTTTTCTGCTAAGATGGTGCAGCATTATTGCCAGCGGCCCAAATGGAAGCAAAACATTTATCTTTGCTTTGATTAAGACAATGTAAATACTCCTAAGTAGACTAATCCTGTGCATCTTTCTAAAGAAGGATACTTTTGAGGGTGAACCAACATGGTTTGCCTCAAAATGGAAAGATAACCTTTTGGTTGATGGCTGAGCTGAGTTAAGTGGGATCTCATCGTCAGATTCAAGGTCGACCTTTTCCTCCATGGATTCCATTTCAATGAACCCAGCCAACTTCCCTGATAAACCAAAAAATGAACAGCACATTAATTTAAACAACAAATCATCCAATACACGAGGCAATTAAATAGATCCACTCACCTCAATGTAATGACATATAATGCTTGATCATAAAGATTAGAGTATCACTGCAACTGAAAAGAAAGTTTGAGATCAGCATATCACATAACAAAGATTCAAACTTTACCTAATTTATGATCTTAAGAATGCATAAAGCCCCCAAGAGAAAATACGAACTCTAAGATCCAAACAAGAACAAGTGGATAAGTTTACTAACATTAAGATTTGATTGAGCTTAACATGAAAACTGATGGTATTAAAAATGGCCACACTCTTTCCCTTACCGAAGTCCAACATAGTCAACAAAGAAATGAAAATGCAGTTAACAACCAAAACCCAGATCACTTCACTTAAAAGACAATTAACATTACAGAACGCTGATGTCAACCCTGAAGTGCAAGTATTTAATAATTGCTATTAAGGAAGCATAAAGAAGCAAGAAAACACACACAGACCAATAGATCAAAGATTCATTCAAATCGACACCTTGGGAGCCCATAAAATAAAAAACACAAAAGAGAAGCAGATAATGAATTTGAAAGCTTCACCTTTTTTCTATCTGTAGTGCATAAAAGATTCTTGTCTTTAACTGATCCAAATTTTTGAACCCACCAGGCCCAATATATTTCCTAAACCATAATAATACGGTTAAGCATACGTATTACAGAAGACGGCACAGTAGAGAAAAATGCTAGAAACCAGTTTCTTTGGACAGATTAGAGAAAAGTCTCTCTAATTTATTGTGTGAGGGGAGAAAACATACGACTTTAAAGGGGCCGGCACAGGCATCAAGAGGGATGAGGAAGTTTCTGGGAAAGATCATTCGGCATGTAGTTTTCAATTAAATTTTTATAATCTTAGTACAACTGCTAATTCTTGATTAAGAAGGTATTTAAGATGATGAAATATTTGAGGATATATACAAAATATTTTATATATATATATATAGATATATATATAATATATGTGTGCGTGTGGACACCATCTACTGGCAGTTTGGACGGGGAAGTGGGTCTATAGTTTTGATCACCTACCCCCATGTGGGTAGACTTTAATCTACTCATATGGGGTAGGTGATCTGTAGGAGGGGTGACTTTAATCTATCCATATGAGGGTAGGTGATCAAAACTAAGTGTGTCTACGATCGGGAAGCCGGATGGTTATTTATATTTATCTCCAATGATTTCTTCGGGTTTGACGATTGCCAAATATATGATATTATCTTGTATTATACGACCACGTGACATGCACTGATACATAACATAGAATTTGTTACACCAAAAAAAAAAAAATCAAACGACTAGTTCTAGAAAATTTTGATTTTCGGAAATGCGAATCATGGTGTGTAGGGTTAAATGTTCCATCACTTAATGAACTTTTAGTGTTGTCTTCATTTACTCATTAAACTTAAAAATGTCGAGATTTACTCATTAAATTTTATAAAGTTTCGTTCGTTATTCACTTGTCAAACTTCCGTCATATTTTTTGGACGGAACTTATGACATGGCTAACGGAATGTAATGTGTCGGTTAACTATGTCAACTATGAATCTCGACCGGTCATATCATCAAACCGGCTTGAGAGATTTATCAAATCTAACCTCATTTTTTACCCCCAAAATCAACCATTTTCCCAATTCCTAACCCTAAATATTTTCCCATTTGCTCATGTCATCAAACCATAATCCATTTGCTAATAGTAGGATCTAGAAATTATATCAAGTAGTGCTGAATTAGCACCCGAGACATATATATAACCTTTTCCTATATGCCAGAAAACTGAGGCAAATAAAATGATAAAAATAGCATCATAAATTGCAGATACTTTTGTCATTATTTGATTCCTCTATGTGTGATGAGCTTGTTAATCGTTGAACGGTTTTGATTGTCGGGATATCACTGTTGGGGATGAATAAGAGTGTCCTTAGGTTAGGAATTGGGGAAACAGTTGATTTTGGAGATATAAGAATGAGGTAGATTTGATTATCTCTCGGATCATGTTGATGATGTGGCGGGTCAAGATTCATACTTATTTAACCGATACATATACATTCCCTTAGTCACGTCACAGGTTTCATCCAAAGAATGTAACAGAAGTTTGACAAGCAAGAAACAAACGACACTTTATAAATATGAGTGAGTAAATGTTAACGTTTTGAAGTTTGATGAGTTAATGAAGATAATACCACAAGTTCAATGGGCGTTAAAACATTTAACTCTGGCGTGTATGGGGAATTAGTTGTGTGTGATATGATTTTATTAGAATTTTTTTGGGGTAAATGTCACAAAAGGTCCCCCAACTTTTACAAAAAGTAATAATTTCATCCTTAACATTTTTTTCAACCATATAGGTTCCCCAACCTTTCAAAAAAAATACAAAAAGTCCCTACATTTTTATTGTCAATTTTCAATTGTTCACTTTTTCTATAAGATAATTTTACCCTTTATTTAAATTTAATAAATAAGAACACAAATTTTAATTATTTATTTTGATCTTTCTGTCGCTTTTTCTTATCCCATCCACTCACTTACGTAAGCTATACACGCACATTGATTAATATATTATCTTTTCAATTCACTAACCTAACACCACTACCGCTACTACTAGTGTTATAGTCACATTAGGCAATGAACTTGATGCTATTGATATTAAAGTCATAAACATTAGAACGATTAAAAATATATGAATTTTTCTTACAAAAAAAAAATTTAATTGTTTAAATTATTGGTAGTTTAAAAAGCGAGGATCCATTTTGTTTCCCCAACAACCCCTCTCATTCCAAATTTTTGCATCTATATATAGCTAAAAACAAGAGATAAATTCTCTTTTATTTAAATCTTTTAGATTTTTTAAAAGGTTTTTGTACTAATTTCCTTTTATTTCATATGACGAGGGTAAAATAGTCATTTGTAAGCATATAAATGTGAAAATAGATAGAAATTGCCCATAAGGACTTTTTGTGCTTATTTTTGAAATGTTGGAGACCTACATGCTTGAAAAAAAGGTTGGGGATGAAATTGGTTGGGGACCTTTTGTGAAATTTTCCCTTTTGTGTTTGATTCTCTTTATAAAAACACATTATAATCACACCTACCACTGATTTAACAATTGCTCATTTATAATCACAAATTTCAAATTTTTATCAAATCCACACCACTCATCTCACATCATTATAATTTTTCATTATAATTCAATTTGAATAAATAGCTTCAAACAACTACAAAAACTATGGCACGTCAAATGCATAACTTTTTTATGTAAGTAGTCCAATAAAAACATATTACATGACATTTTGATTGTTGGGTTTGTTGCCAAAATAATAATCCAAAGTTGAAAAGAAAAAGGAAAGAAGAAGAATCCTTGGAGGAACATGAATCTAAATCATAGAAAGAATTGCTTTGTCTTCCAACTCAATGAAGTATATAAATAGATGTGTTTTCTTCTTTTTTTATACACAAGTGGTACAAGTGAGTTGAGGGAAAAATCAGTGAGTCTAGCACTTTGAGAGTTTTCTTGTAGCTCTTTGTGGTTTACTCAAATTGTAGAAAATTATGTGTGGTAAAACTCGAGAAGATTTTTCCAGTGTCACTTTGGTCGGGTCAGAGAGTCTTGTGAAGAAAAATAGTAGCCTAGTGTTTTGAGATTTCTTTTATTCTTTGCGAGTTGGGCAAAGGGTAGAAATTAGTTGATGCGGTAAAGCTTGTTATATTTTTCTTTTAATACTTTACGGATTGGTTTAGCGAGAGAAAATTTTTTATGGTTGTAGCAACTTTAATCATATAGCGAAAAGTTTTAACAGTCTGTAAATTTGTCTTTGTTCTTTTATTTTTCTTATCTCAATTAAATTCCTTGAACAACGGTCTTGCGAGCGTAATCGGGAAATTTGCCATAATTCCCAACATTGTTGTCATAGAATGATACACATTTTTAGTGGGAAAAATGAAAAGACAATCGAAAGAGTTTTGAGAGTCCTTTATTTTCGCTTTTTTAAATTAAAAAATTCAGATATCTAATTTTAACAATGAGGAATTTAAAATTTGCATGGTTTTGTTAGGGAATGCTAGTCGAGCAAGTGTTGTATACGTGTTTTGGCTATAATTGCATAAATATTATAGTGTCCAACCGTCCATGGCATCCTCTATTACTACACAAAACAAAAAACTCATTCATTTGAAAATGAAAATCAATCTAATATAACTACTACTGAAAGAAAAATGAAAGTAAATACAAGTTCAATAATTGTAGCATGTGTTTCACTTGATAATAAATATTTCTAAAACGCAAATAGAGCATGGAATACTATGCCCCAGTCAGCAAATAAATTCTTTTCTGAAATAAGAGACGAAATGATGAGTGGAGTTCAATAGAGTAGATTTTTCATTTGATTGGTTGTTGAAATTTTTTTTTTTTTTTGGGTGACATGGTTGTTGATGGTTTAAAATTGAAATGAAACTTACAATTTTAACTTTTAATGTAATATATCTTTTTTTTTTTTTTGATAACCTTTAATGTAATATATCTTGTGTCCTAATGGTTAGAATTTAATTTAGCACTAAAAATTATATGCAAAATTTTTGTTAACTACTTTTAAGTTTTAACGGATCAAAAATCAATTATTTCAACAAAGAGCACTTACCAAATAAAAACTAGGCTTACAACAAAATATCCATTGTGACTTACAATTGATGAATCGCTCTTCCTATGTTCTTGTTTTATTAATACAGATATCATGAGTTGCTCGTTTATTGTTCAATTACTATTACTACTACAAATTATATGCAAAATTTTTGTTAACTACTTTTAAGTTTTAACGGATCAAAAATCAATTATTTCAACACAGAGCAACTTACCAAATAAAAACTAGGCTTACAACAAAATATCCATTGTGACTTACAATTGATGAATCACTCCTCCTATGTTCTTGTTTTATTAATACAGAAATCATTAGTTGCTCGTTTATTGTTCAATTACTATTACTATTTAACAATGATATGTGAAGTTAAACTTAAGCACATGTGAATCACTTAATTTAAATATAATGTCATGTGAACTTGTACTTGACACCAGTAATGCAATATAACATTACTCATTACTATCTACAATAAAAAAATGACATATAAAATGGTACTCAATGATATATATATATATTTTTTAAAAGGAGCATGGTCTGGCACTACAAGATAAATAGATAACGTGTTACCCGTAAACACTTCATGAGCGGGTGGAATTAGAAATTCACTTCACGAATCTCTATGCATCAACAGGAAGATTAGTCATACGGCGGAGTCGAATTACCCCCGCAATGTTTTAATGTTGAGAAAAGCTACCAGAAATTCAAGGTGGTAGAACTGTAGGAGCTTATGTGCTACTGTCAAGCAACATTGATGCATATTTGGAAGTACGCATAAAACGGTAGGAGAATTCTTAACCAACCCCTTCCACCCGCAAAAAAAAAAAACACCAAAAAGGGGAAATGTAGACATCTAAAACCAACACTAAAGTGGTGAAGCCTAATTAGTGTTTTATGCACTTATTATATTGGAAAAGATGTGTAGCGTAAATACATTGAAACATTCATTTATTCCATTTTCAATAAGAACATGACAATTAGAATGAAAAACCTTTAAATCTGAAGGGTGTATTTGATTGCTAAAATTTTCTATTAAAAACGCTAGTTTTCCACCTAATTTCTCACTTTTGTATTGTTTTATTGGCTTTTTTTCTGTAAAAAATATTTTTCTACCTTTGGTCACATGACTATATTTTCCAGGTAGGCGAGGAAAATATTTTCCTTGGAGGCCTAGGTTATTGACTTTTTAGGGAATTGGAATTCCATATTTCTTTTTAAATATTGAATTATTTTTTAACAATGAGAAAATCTCGTTTCACAATATTTTTTGGAGGGGAGGGGAGGGGAGGGGAGGGGTTGGGTGGGGGCGGATTTTATGTTACATGTATAAGACCTTATGGTCATTTGAAAATTTCTAATTATATATTGTTGTTGCAATTTATAACTTAATTTTCTCTTTATATTCATACACAAATCACTCGATGAATTTCATGCAATTTCTTTTGTGGATCTTTGGTATAAGTTTATACTTATTAAGTGCATAACTACAATAGTTGTTTGTCTGAAAATTATTTATCGAATCATGAGTAAACCGTCTGATAGAACTATAATTGTCAGAAAGCCTCACTATGTATACCTTATCTCTATAATTAACCATCATCAAACATGTTCATCATATCACCATTTTCATAAAAGAAAATCATGTAGGACGAAGGCTTGATATGTGTTGTATTTGTTCATTAATTATCTTTTTTTATTCGTCGTGGTTTGACTCCGCTTCAAATATAAACATATATTTAACTCAAAGTTGGAGCTCATGTAGCTTTGACAAGTAAAATAAACTTTGGCAAATAAAAAAAATACATGGAAAAATGTACAGTTTATATATAAAACTTGATAATTTCTATGAAAAATAATATCGACTACCAAATAACAAAATTTGGAAAAAAAAAATTGTTTCCAGATCGTTTTTCGCAAAAAATACTCACTTTTCATTTCTTTTTCATTTTTTTTTCTTTCGGTTTATATTACCAGTTGATGTAGGTGGAAACTTGTAATCACAAAGAACACGATAAAAACCTAAAAACATTTTGATTCACAATGAATACTGTGGATCTAGGAATTAATTATTCGTTAATTATAGAAATATCTGAATAATCAAATCTTAACAAAACTCATTAAATTTCAGTGAAAATACCAAACTATATTGGAGATGAAGAGAAAACTCTTTCAAATTTATCAAAATAATCCAAAAGCTACCAACTTGTGAATATTTCCTAATAGACGTGTCTTTTCTATGAGGTACTGTCTCAATGGTGTTATCATTTCTAAAAGATCATGTAAGTTCAAATTGTGACTTTTCAACATCTATATATAAACATCTCGTCATTTGCATTTTCATAGACATTCAATTCATGCACTTCATCAATCATTTCATAATATCATTTTCATTTATGTTTTCCGACTCCATTCGAAGAGAGTTCAAAACACAAGTAGGTTCACAAGTCTACTTAATTTGGAGTGCACTCATTACGAGACGAGGTTGTTGTATTTTAAGAGACAAATGCTGGAAAGCTATTAACACATATGCGAATCATTATCTTATTAAAGAGAAAGAGACGAACTCTTACCTCGACCAACTTTATATTCATGCATTTTTCATTCTACATTTCATGATTTTGGTAAGTCATTTTTTTCCCTGATTTACGCACATGACAGAGATGTTTCTACATTCTAGTTTGCACCTTGTTTTGAATTCTCCCCGAAAAAATAAGAATAAAGTTCTAGAAGGCAATGCTTATTGTACTCCATCATACTCATAGTTAGTGTTTTAAAAAGCATAACGCACGGAAAAGCGTCGGCTAAAAACTTGATCAAGCATTACAAGCTTAAAAGCGCATAACAGGCGTCTAGACGTTAAAAAGCGTTTTTGGTTTTATTATTTTTTATTTTTAGAATCAATATAAAACCATTAGATAATTGAATTTTTTTAAAAAATATAATTACAATCTATATTGTAACAATACAAATATGCATAGCGTAAAGTAACTTAACTATATTAACCTCATGCATAGGAAACTCAACAATACAAACTCCCATGTAGGGATTAAACACTATAATAAAATATAGAAATACCCAATATAAAGGAATCAGATCTTGGTGGTCCCAGTAACTCAGTCTATAATCCTTTGGTGGTCTCAGTACCTCAGCCTATAATCCTCTAACCAAACAAGCTACGAGATCGGAAGAGCGTCCTTATTGGCCATTAGGTAATTGAAATTAATGTATATACTAATTATGTAAAAACATAGAAATTGTAAATATATACCTTTAATATGACATCTCAAATTTTATTTACCTTTATTTGACATAGCTACCTATACTTAAGGGCTAATTTATATATGGACCAAAAATTAAATGTGGAATAATCAAGTCAAGGTCAAATTTAGACTAAGATGTATTAATCTAATATTTGGGTTTATCATTTAAGCAATTAAATAAGTTGGGACTTATATGAAATCATATTATAAGTTGGTAGTTAAATGAAGTAATGCATGAAGTTAAAGACCTAAATGAAGCAAAGCAAGAGTTTGAAGGACTTTGGGTGCAATTTTCATATATATAAAAATGATTTCTCTTGGGACATTGCATACAAAACACAGAGAAACAGAGAGTTCGGCCGAAGAAGGGAAAAAATGGGAAGAAAAAGAAAAAGGAAGTGAGGGATTTTGAGCTAGTTGGTGTGGCGGCTTGACCTTAGGTTCTCGATTTTCTTGTGCAATTTAATATAGGTAAGTCAAGGAATTACTTCTAGAGTATATGTATTTTATAATGGGTGTTGAATTTATGGTTTATTCCTATGAATTGGGAATAAATAATTGATATTTATGTTGAAAGAAATGATGAGTTTAATTTTTAGCTCCTATTAAATATTGTGGGTTGATTTTCATAAATGCTAAAATTGAGAAATTGGATTGATATATGGTTTCATGTGATGAATCTTAAAGGGAAAAATGATGAGTTTGTTGATATAAGTTATATGTATTTAAATTTCTTGAAGCATATGCTTGGTATGAAATTTTAAAGTTTGAAGTAATTGAGGATAATTTAAGGAATTCATTAAGTTAAGTTTATTTAGCTCTCTATTTTTACTTTGCCCGATGTTAGAGGATGTAAATATTGAGGTGATTGTTAAAGATTAGTCTAACCATACTAGGATCTAAGAAGAGTAAGTTATGCTATATTTCAAGCTATTATGAAATAAATTCTTAAGCAAGGTGATTGTTAAAGATTAGTCTAACTATACCAGGATCTAAGAAGAGTAAGTTATG
This sequence comes from Nyctanthes arbor-tristis, assembly GCA_963692815.1. Classification (NCBI taxonomy): domain Eukaryota; kingdom Viridiplantae; phylum Streptophyta; class Magnoliopsida; order Lamiales; family Oleaceae; genus Nyctanthes; species Nyctanthes arbor-tristis. The sequence continues at coordinate 26,153 of CAVNYN010224450.1, forward strand.
CTATATTTCAAGCTGCTATGAAATAAATTCTTAAGGTTTACAATATGATATTGAAGATTTAAGTTATGGGACTCTATGAAGTGAATATGAGTTAGATAAAGAAAGTCATGGCTGAAATTTCATTAATAAGCATTATTGAGGTTTTAAAAGTTTGAAATTACGAGAAATTGTTGGTACTATTGCCAATAAAGATTTTTAAAAATCTGGGCAGCAAGAATATCTATAAATTTAAGCTTTCCTAATGTGATATCATGATAGCTTACATGATTAATAAGCATAATGTGACGATTTAGAAAAGGTGACTGCTTGTACGCAAGCAAAATGGTAGAAATTTATATAAAATTGAGGATAAAATGGGCTCAAGCAAAATGGTAGAAATTTATATAAAATTGAGCATAAAACGGGGGAAGTAGATCACCAGAATTAATTGGAACTTATGGTAGTAAAATAATTACTAGAGTATAAGAATTTGTTATAGTAGTAATTGAACGTTGAATGAAATTCTCATGTCATGTTACAGGAAATGGAGAAGAAATAAGAAATCAATTACGAAACAAGCCAGATTTTCATGTATAGCTGGTGAGTGAAACTTTTCCTCTTCTTTCTTTCTAAATGAAACTATATTATGCTTTGATTTCACATGAAAATTTCAATGTCTTATGACGATCATATATTACCATGAAATTTCAAAAAGTTGATATTTTTTTTAGAAAAGTTCATGTGGATTTTATAGGAAATCATGCCTCATAATTTATAGAGGAAATGTTTGATTTCAAATGTAAAGTATGATGTATTAAAATCCCCAATTATGTATCCCATGTTTATAAACATGCCGCCAACAGGCGAAGGAGCCTACGATTGCCGCCCAGGCGAAAGGGCCTATGGCTCAAGCTGGTTGTTGCGCCGCCTAGAGCGAATGGGTTATACGGTACTTATGACTAGTCTACGCGCATGACTATAGTTACATGATGAGATGAGAATATGAATACTCTTTGTGGTGAATTTTATGATGACTCTTGGAATTGAATGATTTCATGATGTTTTCTAGTATTGTAATTGTTCTATAAATGTTTTGATGTGAGATGAACTCAACTTGATGATGATATTCAGTTTATATTTAAAATTATGAAAATCCATAACTAGTTTGTACATTTTATTCGAGATTTTGTAAAATGTATATTTTGACTATTCAAAGCATGTTTATTTACAAAACTCAATTCACTAGGCTTATTAACTCATACGTTTTCTAAGTGATTTTCTTACCAGGTAGTAGTTGGAGTTTGGGCAACTCGTTATAGCCGAGCCTGCTATTTCAAAAATTCGAGCCACCACATAGAATTTGTTATAAGGTTCTTATTAATCGATTTAGTTTATTTCTTCATGTATAAAGTATTGCAACTTGAAATGATAGTAATTCTTATTGTGAGACGTTGACGTGTTGGTCTTGGACGTTTATACATGTTGGTTTTGTTATTAAATTAGGGGGAGATGCTGTTAAAATTTTATAGGATAATTAGTATGTTTACGAGCCTTGATGGTTAATTCTAGTTTTTAGTTGGAATGTATCATCGGCACACGTCACACTTCAAGTAAGTTAGAGATATTAGGAGTGGGGTGTGTCATTTAATTAATAAATTCTTTTTATCTCAATTTCATAATACAATGTTTAAATTTCTCACGAAAGCCGTCATTACTTCTCTTTCTTGATATTTCATTTTCTCTTCTTTATATATCATATGGTGAATTACACTTAGGATACTTTAAGGATTTATATTGATCACCTTTTAATTTGAGGTTAGTTTTAATTGGATCTAAATGAAAAAAATAAAAATAAAAATAAAAAAGAGAAAAAAAGGGGGAAAAAAAGGCACGCTTAATTTACCTAAGCTCTTTTTCCATACCACGTGCTTTCTTATTTAATTGGTTAACCCTTTGAATTGACCTGCTTTTTTTCCTGCTTTTTGACAAAGAGGAGCTTTTTTCCGCGCTTCGCCCCTAAACAACGGATATATGTGCATTTTAGAACATGCTCATAGTGCTGACTGCTGAAGGACAAATATTAGTGGCCTGAACAAAAAAATGATACAAAAGTTAGGACCGCCAACTACAACCTGCTCTTAAATATGTGCAACTTGAGAAAGCATGAAGAGGTCCGGGAATATAAACATTAAGTCGTGGTTGAATTAAATTATAGGGCTCAACTATCAAAATGACAGGGAAAGAAAAAAAAAAAAAAAAGAAAAGAAAAGAAAAGGCCTTAGTAACGGTCAATGAATTTTTCTAAACAATCAACATTGAGAGCACTTAACATTGGTTCCTTAGGAAAGCTAAATAATTGACATCATATACCTTCTAGTCACATCAGCATCACATCTTTCCCTAACTATAACTCTTACTTCATTTTGCAAGATTTGAAAAAAAAGTTAAAAACTCTTTCACGTGGCGACTGGTCAACATTCATATTAGAAAGAACAAATATAATACTTCCAACTTATTTTAAAAATAAATCGACTCGTCATTGTTTCTAGCGGGGGCCTTCTACATGCATACATCAATCTCATGCCAAAACATAGATGGCAACATTGGTATCTCCACACCTTCAAGCAATATTGCCGAAAGACGCTCTGTCTTCTAGTTAGATTTCCTTTTAGTTATGTGACTTTTTCTTTCTATGGAACTTTGTAAAATCCAAATTGAATGAGTACCTATCCATCAATAGCAATGGTGATAGGCGAATTCGGATTGGGTATGCCCACACCCCGGCCCCGTTTTATAAAATTAGCTGTTGCTCATATGGTTAAGATTTTTTTTATATAATAAAATTCAAAATTACAAAAATATACTTTGAAACGCATTTATAAACATTCAAATAACTATAATTTAACATGTTTAACAAATTAATATACAAATATTCATGAAATATTCTGAGTTCAAGAATTAAAATTTCAAATATCTTGAAATAAATCTAATCTAGTGGAAAATTTTCACAAGAAAAGGTGTGTGCGCAATGTGGTGGGTACTTGGTATTTCAACTTACCCATATTTTTCGATTCAATTCTTGTTCTTTGCTTAATTTTTTTTAATTTACCCAAAAAAAAAGAAGAAAAAGAAAAATCGTTAACAAGACGGGTTAGGTCGGGCGTGCAACACCCATCCCTGCCCTGCTAAGTGATCGGGTAGACACTTGCGCCCCATCTCTGCCTATATTACTTTAAAGGGTCGAGCATTACCCCCCGTTTGGATAAGGCCTCTTTGGATATCGCGTTTTCAGGTTCAAACAGCCATCCCTATCGACCATGAATTATGTTACAATCCACTCCACCTCGTGTTGACGTCCTATCCAATCCCCATTGAGTTACTTAGAGAAATATCATTTGTGTACAGTTTGTATGTACAGATAACACTTCTAGAGTTAATTGTATATCGCGATTGTGATATATAAATAACTCAATTGAAATAGATAGGAGGTGAACATGATATGAGAGGCAACATGAGCCAAATTAATTGACTAACTTCCTCGAAGTCAACCGACAATTCTTTTAACTTAAACCATCTAAGCAATCTAATGCTCTACCAATTGAAACTTAGCCCTTGTTCGCTAATCGCTATAGTAGTATCCTTGGACTTGTAACTTCAATTTTTTCTTTGTCCATATTCCATTTCTCTACCAGGCTTGTTTCTATCTCTACCAAACCGACCTAGGCTTGTTCGATAGTTGCTTGCACATCCCATTTGTCTCTCTCATCACAAAGCTTCGTTGCGTCTCTCTCGTCACAAAGCTTCGCTGCTAGGGTTTAGGGCGTCTATTTCTCACACTGCCTTATAAGGTATTTTCTCTCCCATGTCTTATATTCTTCTCTGATTTCATTCCCCATCATCTAAAACTCATCTCACTCGGTTCCCAAAATCAAGTAATCTTGATATGTAATTCCAAATACTATTTCCCATTGATTGTTCATCGCTTTAAGTAGGGTTCCGTTCCTATGCGGATTCACGTGCATGCCTCTTTTTTCTTATTGGTTCTC
>CAVNYN010224456.1:0-51891 GCA_963692815.1 Nyctanthes arbor-tristis
CCCACCCCCCGGGGGGGGGGGGGTTCTATTAGTTTCTGTGATGTCAGGGTTTGAATTAAGGGATTACAAGGTTTTTGTTTATTAAAAATTAAAAAAAAAATTCCTAGACTAGAAACTTGCTCTCACATCATGAAATTCAATTGAGATCGGAAATAAAGAATCAGTTTATTCATACATTCATAATCAACCTTGCATTGTCCACTGGGGAGGAGAGAGAGCACAAAAAAAAAAAGGGCACGCATTTTTTTTGGGAATAAAAAACGTTATTCATTCATAACGTCGAATCATCCAAATACACAAAAAGAAAACGAGGTAAATAATCAAACCAAACAGCCTTAGTGACGTAGCAGCATGATGTGCTAATACATGAGCAGCTCAATTCTCATCTCGTGGAACATGTGAACAGAGTTCACAATTCACCTGCGAAAGTAGAGCCCGAAACCCCTTTATCATTAGGGCACTTGACACCTTGTATGACACGTAATGCATCGACCTGAACTGCTCATAAAAGGGCACCCATTTTTTACACAATCAATTTTCAAAGAATCAACCCTACTCCCACCAGCCATGGACGTTAAACATAACGGTAGAGAATCATCAAAATTATTTCATCAAATTGGCAAATATGAAATCAAGAAATTTACAACTTTATAATAACTTGTTCACGTTAAATGTACAAATTGAATCGTGCCTAAGGAAAGAATACTTTATGCCCACAATCAGCCAACTGACCTGGAAAGAGGAATTGCAGGGGAGAATCACATTCTCCAGCTTCTAGCTTTTCTTTTAGACTAGAAAAAGTCTACTACTACTACTACTCCTTTGATTTTCTGTAATGCAATAAATATTTGACAACCTCATAAAATGAAACCACGATCCCGACCGAAGGGCCACGTGCTACTCGTGGACCAACTCCGGTAAATAGTCCCTTCAACCCGCCATCCCTAATCCAAACAATTAAGAAAAGTTATTTAGATGCCAGTTCCAAAAATCACTACCCAAAGCGTACATCTATCGATATTCCAGGAGGCTGCGTCATCCAGATATGGATTACAATTCACATTAATAAATCAGAGAAGTCATCTTCAGATCTTCCCATGGTAACTGAAGACAAGTTAATTCACTTACTCACAGCAGAAAATAAGGTCCCAGCTAATCAGGGTCCTAGTTGCACCGGAAGAAAAGAATAGGGCCACAATCAAGAATTGAACGTAAATGAGAAGAAGAAAGCCAAAGATAAAAGTACAGAAACTTGACCATACAAACATAAAAATAAATGAAAGCACACAATACCCAGTGAATTGGCCAAGAACCCACCCATCTTGCGGGGTTTGTAACATGAAAGTGTGGAAGAGATAACAAGGGAAAGGCATTTGAACCATCATGACAGCATTGACATGACAAAGGGTTTATTTTCTGGTCACATATCAAATCATGATTCTAATCCTTTACACACATGGCTCAAACTGCATACAGAGGTTGGAAGAAGAAAATGTCTCCATCTCTACATGACATTTTTCGAGGACAGCAAACTATTATGCACATTGCGGATAGCTGATGGAGATTTGTCAATGGCCGTTGCATTTTAGGATAAGCATGAATAAGGGAAGAAGAAACAGATGATCATCTGGGCAAACCATCTAACCAGTTTGTCTTTAGTTTTCTTTATAACCTCAGGTTATTTATGTCATTAGATGTATTATAGGATTTTACTATTTGAATTCGTATTTTCTCATTATTAGCATTAGAGGATTTTGATTAAAATTTCTAGGGAGTGCACTTCCATAAATTTAATCTATTTTAATCCAAGCGTATATAGATCTCGATCACTCTACTTATTTCAAAGCTTGTTTCTATGCCTAGAAGTCTATCCAGTAAACTAGTAGTATCCACCATCTTAATTATCTGGTTAAGTAAATATACCAATAGATTTACATAACAGGGAATGAAAAGCAGAACAAAGACAGTTGTTGATGCATACCTCCAGATCTCAACCAATGTTTGTCTTGTGGTCATTGTCAATGCCCGTATGCGGTCTTTCTGAAAATCAAAGATATAATCCATAAAATCCAGCAGCATAATTCTAAGATCTTTCTGCTGAAGCTATAATTGTGTCAAATAGCAGACACTACCAAAATGAGAATTTACTATATAGACAACCAAAATTTCCCAGATCTGGAAGAGGAGAAGCAAGGATGTGGACCATGAATACTTTCTCTTAGTCAACTCGTCATAAACTAAGAGCAAATGTAATTCCCATATTTTATATGGCATCAGGAGACAGGCAAATTGCAAAAGATTTTTAATCCCCAACTGAAACATTTTGTATCACTTCAGGCCAAAGTGAAGTAACTAATTTCATTTTGGCAGAAAATAGGTGGGTGAGTATTGGAAGCAAGTTGACCCTCTTGAGTTCTCAAATTCTTATTGTTAATTCATTTCCATTTCTTATACAGTAATTCAATAATTATTCATTTTCTTCATTATCTACAATCTATCTTCTATCACATAGACGTAAAAATATTAAACTACTAGGGTGAAAATATAAATTACTCTCCTGTTGAGCAAGGACTAATCATTTGAAACCAGGTCTTTTCAGCATTTAACCATCCTCATGTTTTACCATTGGTAATATATAGAGAGTAAAAAGGTAAAAGCTCACAAAGAGAAATTACTGCAATATCACACTTCCTTTGTCGTGTTTAGTTTCTATTCATGAACTATGCACTTAATCAAATAATAAAGGGAAACAACCTCGATCTGCCTTCGGGTCCTTGCAACATCTAGAGGACACGTAGCAGCAGCTGCTATGCTTCCAGCCACGATACCAGCACAAAAGTTTGCCCCAACGACCCCGCTTGCACTATCTTCATCACCTATACTACTCAAAATTCTTCTTCGAAGCTGCAAAAAAGTAGCAAGAGAACATTGCAAAAATTTATAATTTATTTAAGCAAGACTGTACGGTATATTTAAGCTATCTCACTGGCTCAAGAGATGACCAGCAAATTGCTGAGAAAGGAACGTCACGGGCAAGCTGCGCACCAAGGCCAGTCCATAAGATGCGGTAGCTCTGTACTGCTACAAATTGAAATTAGTTCCCATTAACTCACCACATCCATTGTGCAGATGAATGAAACGTAGAAAATAAATATTTGGGCAAACATCAAGCTACAAACTTTAAAATCTAAGAAGCAGGGAAAAATCAGATGCATTCAGAAAAAGTTTATGGATATAACAAAAAATAAGCAGAGCACAATTGTCTAAAATGGATAATCCTGCACTAAAATTTTTCAGCAAAGATGGCAAAAGAATTTTCCCAGCAATGTACATGCCAACAATGCATAAGATCATTGTCACAGAAAATCAGAAACCAAATGCCCATAGCATAGCACCATAGCCATGCAATTGGAATCCACTTCAAAGGTCATTTGCTCGTGGCAAGCAAGGACCTATAAGAAAACCACTGTTTTTGAGCCTGCTTATCTACATATGCCACACGATTATATATTTGACGTGAAAGCTTATGATTTCGAATCCTGACAATTTCATTTCCATAGCTTGTGATCAAGCAGAAGACGAAAATAATACATAAATAGCATTAAAATAAAAATTTTGCCTCATACAAGCCTGATGATTGTTTGTGCCTGCAACGGGGAGACAACTCGGTTCAAAGTCTTCCAAACTCCCAGGGGCTTCATACCAGCTTGACTCTCTCTGAAAGCCTATGACAAAATATTGGTGGCAAAATAATTAAGCACTACGCAAACAAAATAATTAAGCACTACGCAAACATACCAAGGAAAACGATGCACTTGCTTATGATATTAACGTTAGGTGAAGTTATCATGAGCATGACTTTTCTGAAAATTTAAATAAGATATTTATGATAGAGTAATGGCACTTTTACAACCAATAAATTCAGAAAAAAAAAAGAGTGTGCTCTTCCGATCTCAGAAATATGTTTTTCCACTTCTCACATCATCTCAAAATTCAGCGCCTAGGATTGTACCACATTATTATTTGTCTTGTATGAAGTGTTTGTACAAACAAAATTTTCCTTAATGATAATGCTGATGTCAGGCAATTGTCAGTGAGATATTAAGCATATTGGATATCACGACACATACTGCTATAAACATAGTCGTGGACCAAATTAATAACTTAAGCATGAAATTACCTGCATCTGCGTTCTTGCAAGCTCGAGAGGGTAACAAGTTATAGAAGCTATTGAGCGTGCTAGGGAGCCAGCTATTAGGGGAACATACGGTGTCATATTCGGATCATCCTGCCTCGTAAGAACTTCCATGTAGTTGCGGAAAATATCATAAAGTGGCATATAGATGCCCACCTGCAAATATTACTTAACTTGGTATGACATAATCAACAAGACTGTCAATTTAATCACTTGCCCCTGTTCTAAAACTCTTGAATCAACATCCGGTTGATTTCCACAACAGAGGCTTACAGAGGGGATTGCCAGAGCTAAACTAGCATTAGTTCCTCTCCACAGCTTTGTGAATCCTTCCTGCAGAATTCCATGTGATTAGGCAACTGATTAAACAGGATGCACACAGAGTGCACCAATACATGCAGATCGGATAGCTAATGCACATAGTGAGATCAACTACCAAGTTCGATAATCCACCGACAGACCAGCATAGCTTCCATTAAAACTAATAAATGTTGGCTTAGATGTATTTGAAAGGGCAGCGAACTATTGCACCAAGATGGCATCAGGTTACATTTGAAAATTATAGAAGTGTATAATAAGGTTTTTGAAACATTAGTGTATGTACCCGATCACTGACTTCTGATTGTTTTGATGTTTCAACAATGCATTTAATATTCTCTTTTACGACAAAGAAATAACCCTTTCAAACTTATATAATTACGATTTGAATGTTAGCCCATTCCTCACGGGAACCCCCATTCACAGAAATTTAATCGATTGCTAACACATTGCTTAAAGAATATCAGAATCAAAACCAATGGAATGCTCATTAACAATGTTAATAAAATAATTCCCTTATCTTTCGGATGAAATGAAATACAAAGCATTGCATTGTTCAGGGGCATATATACACCAACACCATCAAAATAGTGTCATGCTGTCTTTCCTTTGAGAGAGATATAACCGCATTTATATCACTTCCATGATTCCATCAGCAATGCACTAACCTGGCGCACAACTTTGTAGAATACATCCAGTGTTCCTTTGTAACGGGAACAACTAGGAGAGCATTTCGATTGGGTTCCGATAAACACATTATTTGAAGATGAGTCATACTTTGCATTAGGCAGCATCTGGAAACAGTTCAGAACATAAATTACCATCAGAAGACACAAATTCCATAGATGATGCATGTATACTGACAATAATCATGGAAGGTGCTCTTTTGTTCTCTTTTTTTCCATTTTTTTTTTAAAGCAAAAGAAAGAAGCTACCAGGATCTGATCATCAAGGATCTTGTAATGAGTTACAACTGCCGCTAGACTAAACAAGGTCCAAGAACATAAGTTATTGTCAGAAAACTGATAGAAGCCTTGATTTTCAAGAGGTTATTCTGCCGTCGAACTGAGAAAGATATCCCAATAGCACCAAAACAGCAAGTATAGTAGACTGTCAGCGGATTGAACATAACAAGGATTGATCTATTTGGATTTGCAAATTTTTACAGTTGAACTTGTCTAAGAATCATAAAATATCAGGAAATTTACTAAATACATCTGTAGTTTATAGTGGTTTTACAATATACCTACCATGTTTCAAGAAATTACAGTTTACACATCGCATTTCATTTAATAGTAAGAAGGCACACCATTTATTGCAGAAAAATTGAAAAAAATAAAAAAAAAATTACTTATTTAGAGTAAATTACCTTATTTGTAGCTAACAAATCACACCTCATATATTATTTTATGTAACACTTCACATAACTTTTCATTATGCTTCAAAACATTAATTAACTTCTTTTATCAAATATTTTTCTCTTTCTCTTCTATATTTTTTAAAATTTAACCATATATGTATGATACTGCGAATATTTGCTTTTTTTTATGGCAACAGTTTTACTCCCTTGATTCTTTAGGGTTTTTTTTTTTTTTTTTTTTTAAATAGACATTTTAGTATAGACGGTAAAACACGCAAAAAAGGGGAAAAATTGCAAAATAGTACCAAATATCACGTACGTAAATTGTGAGGTATGTAAATAGAGGTTTTGTATAAGATTTACCCACTAATATCTTAAAAACTAACGAAATAGCATGTAAAGTGATACTGAATATAATATACGGGATGTGATTTGTTAGTTACAATAATGATAATTTCGTCTAAATAAGTAATTTTTTTTGAATTTTTGAATTTTTCTTCCATGAAAGATGCGTTTTGTTGATAGTAAATAAAATGTAATGTGCGAATTGTAATTTTTTTAAAACACAGGATGCAAATTGTAAATACACTATAAACTCAGGGTGTACTTCGTTAGTTTCCCTAAAATGCATTACAGTTGAAATGGAAGTTACCACTTCCAAGAGCTGATTTTCTACCCCATTCCCATTCTCAAATTTGGATTATTCCACCAGCCCTTTTATTCTTGGCACCTATAATTTTATTACTGAAACGCCAAAACTACCCTCCTCCAACTAATGAAAGAGAAAAACGGTGCAACATGCAACTAAGTGATTTGCTTCTTCCCCCTGCATGATCTGTTATAAGGAATGTCGTGTATATCAAAAATACAAGTTGAATGCATGACATGCAGTAATAGAAATAAGTAACTATTGATGATACCTCATGAATTATGCAAAACAATAATTATAATTATGCATTACTATGATTACTAACTGTGACTGTCAAGATCAAAAAAAAAAAAAAAAGGTAAGTATGACTGGCAATACAATAAGAGAATGTGATTATTAATTCTTGGGTAATTTTCACTCTAGGTCCCCCAACATTTTAATTTTGCATCAATTTGTCCCCATTATTTTTTTGTGGGCACTAGGCCCCCAACCTTACATTTATTGTCGTATTATGTCCCCAACGTCACTTTACATCCCCAACCTTCAATTTTCACCATTAACCCCTATCAATATGACTATTATGCCCTTAATTCTTTATTTTCACTATAGGTCCCCAACCTTTTAATTTTTATATAATTTTATCTCCATAATTTTTTTGAGCATATAGGACCCCTAACCTTTCAGTTGTTGTCGCATTACATCTCTAATAACATCTTCTTACCTCAACCTTTCAAATACTAATTTTAACTCCTATTACATTATCATTATACATTTAATTATTCAAATAAAAAAATAAAGAATAATATAAAGTAAGAACTCTACCCATCTTAGCCCTTAGTGATAAAAAAAAAACTCAATCTACACCAAACTTGATGGATATCTAGTTCACGTAAAAAAATAAAATAAATAAATAAATAAATAAATTCGATCTGAGAGTAGGTGTAATAGCTCGGATTGAGTTTTTTTATTCATCACATATCACGTAGCGGATATAGATCAGGGTGGATAAAAAACATCATGTTCAATACACAAAAATGAAACCAAACCTTAATGCGCTAACTCTAATTTGTTGTGGATCCACAATTGGTAGATTAGATCGGACTGAAATGGATAACAAATCAAAGGCAACTTAGAGTGAAAATCATAAAAGAGATAAGAAATGAAATGAGAATAAAGTATTATGGCTATGCTTATATTTTATAAATCAAAAATCAATTTTTTTGGGCGGATCTACCAAATCTGTATCCACCATGTGATTTGCGGTAGATCAAGAAATCAGATCCGATTCGTTACGCTGATACCTAGATCAACAACTTTCTTCGACGATATTTTTGATATCTATCGAGACTGCTGCAGATCGAGATTTTTTGTTACCACTATTTCTGACTGTTGTCATTGGGCTGTATTGGAGTGAGCTAGAGTGGGTGGACTTCTTATTTCATATTATTCTTTATTTTTTATTTAAATAATTAATAGTATTAACAGTAAAAATTAAAATGTTAGGTATGGAAAGTGTTAATGGAAATATAACATAACAAAAAATGAAAGATTAGAGTTCCTATGTACCAAAAAAATAATGGGGACAAATTGTATAAAAATTGAAAGATTGAAGACCTATAGTGGAAATAAAGAATCAAGGGTATAATAGCCATTTTAATATAGGCTAATGGTGAAAATTGAAAGGTTGGGGACATAATGCGATAATAAATTAAAGGCTCGGGACTTAGGAGGCCCAAAAAACGGAATGAGGACAAAATTGATATAAAATTGAAAGGTTGGGGACCTAGAGTGAAAATTACACTTAATTCTTATATCTCCAAGACAATACAATAATAGATATGAGTATCAAGTGTCAAAGGTAATCCATGTTAACAGCATCAAGAGTTCTGCATTAAGCAACATTATACACTTTGGAAGAGCAATAAAGATTTCAGAACAAAAAGAGTGGGGGAGACTTTTGAAGACAACTAATATGACCAATGGTTTGATGGTTATTTTGGTTGTCTTCGCCGTACGATGAACATTATTTTAGTGGTATATTAAAATTTGTATTGTCGCATACCGTACTTATATTGAAGCATGCTGTGTCACATAGACCATCATAAGGGACACCAGCTGCCTGGGCTTGCAACCTAGTCTGGGAAAAAGAAAATCCTTAGCAAAATATCCAAATATTCAAGGTGAAACAAAATATTAATCAGATAAATAATAAAATATCTTGCTAATAGCATTCAAAGTATCAAAGTGTGAATTTCCACTTCAGCTAAAAGATAATTCCACAAAATTTTACCTACATAACTTTATCTTTATATAAACAATGGGACAATGGGGGTGAGTCAAAGTTCTGAGCAAATGCCAAAAGCAAAGCACGAGTTCAAAAGAATTCGTTAATCATTTCGATGATAAGCTTTAAGTATAGAATCAAATGGATGATCTAAAACTAAACAAATACAAAGAAACGCCAAGGCAGAAAGTGAGTTTGGGAAAGTGGAAAAGCTAAAGCAAAATATCAAGCAAAGAATCTTATTTAAACAATCATTACGCAAAGAATCTTATGTAAACAATCAAATTCAGTTCAAAATAATCAAGATGAATCAAACCCAATTAAAATGAGGAAGAACGGCAAGAAGATTGCTCGGAGTAGAAGCAAGATATTGGCTAACAGATTGGAAATGAAAATGCTAAATTATGGCCGTAAGGTTCTTGTTTTGGAAATGCAATGAAAGCTAAGAAGATAAATTCCACATAAACCATGTAATTGCCATATTGAAATCTCCCCAAAATAAAAGAATACATGTCAAAAGTCTCTCCCCCCTTTAATCATTTGTATACCAGACATGGCCTAATAGCTTAATTCATCTTATTTCTCTGAGAAATTAAAACGTATACACACTAGATAAGAGCACGACAGAAATATGAAACAAACCCATATCAATTATGAATTTCAAAATATTAATTATTGGGGAAAAAAAACCTTGGCAACATCAAGAGGGTTAACTATCATGGCAGACACCACGGCAGCTCCGGCGGCTGAAAAAGACCGCTCTCCAAAACCGAAATTCTGATCCGCGAATTGGGATTTTGACATTTCTCCGTTCTGTTTCTTGCTAGAAGACTCCTTCGGTACCATGTTATTTAAGCTTGTTAGGATGCAATCCATGAAGGAAGTGCTTGCCTGGATGATCCGACCACCGTGAAATTTGCTTTAAATTTTAGAAAAATTTGCTTCAAACGGGAATAATTTTTTTGTTTTTGAGGTTTTGCTGCAGAACACAGGGAATTGTCCGAGCAGATTAACCGCCTCTCTATTTTTAAAAGCATATTATTGGCATATTTCTAAAATTTGAAATTTAAAATGATTATAAATTTAATATATTTTTAATTAGTTGTCAAACATAGTATATATTACTTGAATTTTTTATAGAAGCAGATCAAACTCTGATTATGGAGTCAGATTACCAATCACAGCACACCACCTCACTTGTGTAAGGTGAGATGGCATGCCGTGATTGGTGATCTGGCTCCTATTTATTTCTATAGAAGAACCAATATATTGCCACCGCATAGATATTCTATTCATCCGTGCCATGTAAGAGAAGAATATATTTTTAATTATTTAAAATAAATAAATAAATAATATAAAATTTTATAAGTTTTTTATATGGTAAAATTTTATAATGGTAAAATTTTATAAAGTTACATTACCTAATAAGAAATAATTAATTTTTAAGATCAACTAAACAATATTATAATTTTTTCTTATCATATTAAGGTAACAATAATTTACAATAAATTTTATCTCAATTGTTATCATTCAAAAAAATAAATATCATTTTATTTTTTTACACTAATTTAAATAAATGGCATCGTGTGAAGTAATTGCTACTTGGGCAATTATATGTACGGTGAAAATATTTCTTATTTGAAACCAATAAAGTCATATAGCACAAAATCTTATCTTATCTTACATATTTTAAAGTAGGATAGTAATCATATGTCTTTTTTCCCGCCAAAACAATTATCCTAACTTTATCAATTCTTTTATTTAATAAAAATAATAGTAATAATCTATATATATAAAAAAATGGAGAATAGTCTGCGGTACCCCTTTACCGCAGTTTTCCTGCCTATTTTTCGGTAACATTTGTAGTTAAAGTCTTTTTTAGGCTATTTTATTTTATTCTTCTTTTTCCTTTTTGTTTTTGATATTTTTGGCTAAATTTTTGCTCTAATCTCATTTTATCTTCTTAATTTATCTTCTTAATTAAATCAAATTCTTATACTAAATTGTGGTTCATATCTCTTTCCATTTATATAGATCCCTAAATCACTATGAATTAGCAACCTAACATCTTTCTTATCCGAAATCAAATTATTTCTAATCCTTTTTTTTTGATGAAATCTCAAGATTTTGGTGATGTGGTTAGCTATGCAATTTAAATATATAATCCTTATCATTATCGAATTGCAATATCAAACACAGAATCTTCCTACAAATTTTTTTCCCTTTTCCTTTTTCTTCTTTCTTGAGTTCAATTTTGTTCTCTCTCTTGAATTGATTAAAAAAAAAGAACTTTTGTAATTTACACCTTTTTGTCGTTGAATTTGCTCATGAAAATGAGTATTAGGAAATGATGTATAGATTGACTCAACATAGAGATTTGCTTAAAATGATAAGTTCCAGTACTATCATATCACATAATCTTATTATTACTGTTTTATTTTAGGGTAATTATATCTACATCAGATTTTAATTACACATAAGGTTCTTAACTTTTTTCTTTTTTAATTATTATCTTTTACCTTTCATTATTAATAGATTTGACCCATATTAATAACTTTCATCTAAAAATGTCTTTATCCCGTCATTAAAAGAAAGAATACAAACTACAAACAATTTTATACAAGTAATTGACGATGGTAAAATTGTCATTATATTAAATCATGCTAATGTATTATTTGAATATAAATCATATCCAAGCAAAACTTATGTTATTATTAAGAAATCATCAATTATAAAAAAATGTGGTAAGAAAAAAGTTGAGGATTGGAATTGAAATCAAAGAATCAGGTGTATGTATGTCTCTTGAATTTCGCAAGTTTCATAATAATCTAAAAATGGATGGTAAGAATTTTGATAACTTACAGATGGCGTTGATAAGTTGCATATGGGAAAGAACAAATTCTTAAATTTACCCCAACATTATCAAATCAGCAAGTTTGTACCGCATCACTCTAAGTTCTTTTTAAGGCAGATTGCTAAAGGATCATAATTCAAATACCACATTGTATTTCTTGAAGAACAATTTTGAACGTGCCAAAGAATAGAAACATATTGTAGTATAAGAATAATGTTTTGATAATATCATGTGAAAAAAAACAAAATATAAGCATTTTTCTACTTTATAAGAACAGGTAGTGTGGGGCTTCTCTTGGTTTATGGTTAATCATTTTTTAGGGCAATGTCTACAATAGAGGTTACCATGTACATATATATTAACCAATTTATTTATTTTTCAATCAATGTCCACTAATTCAGTGGGTTTGCTTTATGCATCAACCATTTTAATTCCATTTTTTATTAAATTTTTGTTTTACTTAAACATTTGAAATTCAATATAAAATTTAATCAATTGATCAATATATAATGTTTTTTTTTATATTACAAAGAGAATTGTGGGGTGGGGAATCGAACTCTTAAGAAAAGATTTAAGAATTTAACAAGGATGCCATCAGACCACAGGAGTCTGGGCATCAATATATAATGTTAAAAATATGTATTT
This sequence comes from Nyctanthes arbor-tristis, assembly GCA_963692815.1. Lineage (NCBI taxonomy): Eukaryota > Viridiplantae > Streptophyta > Magnoliopsida > Lamiales > Oleaceae > Nyctanthes > Nyctanthes arbor-tristis. The sequence continues at coordinate 12,306 of CAVNYN010224456.1, forward strand.
GACCAAATATGTATAATGCACGGGTGATTTAAAAATTATTCTGCAACATGCACCGTCTCTCAATGTATTGACTCCATTTTGGAAGTCATCCCTCATTGAGATGCTGACGAGCATAGACATGGAGAAGTTTCATATATTATTGACCACGAAACTGGCATTTTTACATGTCTATTTTTAGTCATCACAATTATAATTTTATATTCCATGTCTTCGTTTTATTATTTATTACTAGAAGCTTCACACACAAGCACACATATATTATATGTTTAGATATCATTAGTAATCCATTTTCATAGACGTTTTCCATCTTTCTTAATTTGACAATTTAAATACTAAAACAAAACTATATATTTACTATTTTTGTTATATAAATTTGATGGTGAGAAATTATTCAAGATTTTATAGTTTATTATAAAAATTCTTTGAGTTTAATCTTTCCGTGCAACGCATAATTGAGAAACTAGTCATAAATAATAATATGGAATATATTACTAGATATATGTAATTAATATAAAATTATATGTATGAACCCCAAACCCTAAAGTTTAGATGGGTGTCTTACAAATGATTTGCAACGAGGCAACAGTACACATCGTAAACATAATTCAGCTCAATAACTAAATTAAGAAACTCTAATAATTACAAATTTAATTAATCAAATGCTGATGATTTAGTGACTTCACTGCTACTAAAGCCATAACATAATGCTCTCCCCCAAAAAAAAAAGAAAAAAAAAACCAAAATATAATTATTTAAACAATAAGAAGGAAAGAAATCCAAATAATATATCAATTAAAACTCGACAAAGATAAATAAAAATTAAGAAAAATAATAATAAAAGTATGAAATATATTATCAGATATGAAATAAAGCAAAGTACATGATTTAGATATAATTCCAAATTTATCTTCATAGTAGAAGTTGCAAAAGATTTTTTTCTCCATCTCTTCACCAATTGCAACATTTATCTGTTTACTTATTTCATTCTATCTCTTCACTTAATTTTTCTTATTATCATAAATATATCTTTAAAACCAACTTTATCTTCACCAGAGAACTTCAAATATATCTTTTTTTTTCTTATAAAATAAGATATCTCTTCACTCATTTCACTTATAATCATCATACAAATTCTCAAACTAATCAATTTATTATATCTCTAGAAATGAGTAACTTTATCTTCACCTCCAAATTAAACATTAATCTTATGCATGTTTTTAGTTAATAATAATAATAATCATACTTTACATTTTCTCTATATAAGATTCTTCATAAATAATAATATGAAATATATTATTAGATATGTGTAATTAACATAAAATTATATGTAGAACCCCAAGCCCTAAAATTTAGATGGGTGTCCCATTTATTAAACATTAAATTAGAATTTGGGACGAAGCTCCAATAACAAATCAATATTGCTTTGAGGCATTGGACAGAAGTATGAGGGAGATCATGAGAATTGTCAACCTACTAAGTGTTGACCAACCTTTTGGAGGTAAGACAGTAGTTTTCGGTGGAGATGTCAGACAGATATTGCCAGTAATACCAAATGGAAATAGGCAAGACATTGTTCAAGCTGCTATCAACCCATCGTATTTGTGTAATCATTGCAAAGTTTTTAAGTTGACAAAAAACGTGAGGCTACAGCAGGTTGATAGTGGGAAAGAGTGTGCTTAATTAAGGACTTTCTCCGAGTGGATCTCAAGTATTGGAGATGGGACATTAGGGGGTCACAATGATGGAGATGCCACTATAGAAATACCAAATGATCTGTTGATCATAGGATCAAGTAATTTGATTCAATAAGTCATTGATAGCACATTTCCATCATTTGTAGGAAAAATTGATGACATTTCATACTTGGAGGGAAGGGCTATACTTGCCCCTATACTCGATGTTGTCGATGCTGTAAATGAACACATGGTTTCCACCAACCTGAATGAAAGAGTTACTTGAGTTCAGATAGCACTGTAAGTTAGATAGTAATGTTGATTCATTGGGAGATGTACACTCGCTGGAGTTTTTAAGTAGCATTAAATGTTCTAATGTGCCTAACCATGAGTTAAAGTTGAAGGTAGGTGTTCCAGTCATGCTATTGAGGTATATTGATCTTGCAGCTGGTCTTTGCAACAGATCATGGTTGGTTATTACTAGACTTGGTACTCATGTTTTGAAGGCTAAAGTTTTATCAAGCCGAACCACAGGACAGAGTGTCCTCATTCCAAGATTGACACTAACTCCATCTGATCCTAGATTACCATTCAAATTTCAAAGAAAGTAGTTTCCTTTGACTGTGTCTTATGCTATGACTATCAGTAAGAGTCAAGGACAATTACTTTCACATGTAGGCCTCTTTTTGAAAAACCCAGTATGCCGTCATGGACAACTGTATGTTGCAGTGTCTAGAGTTACAAGCTGCAGTGGTTGAAGATGTTGATATGTGACAAGGATGGAAACCCTACCAATACAACAGCAAACGTTGTCTTTAAAGAGGTTTTCTGAAATTTGTATTAGTCATGCTGACTCATAAGGTACGAATTTGCAATTATTTTTTAATTGTTGAGAGCTGCTGTTAATGACTTATGGCTTATTAGAATGTTGTATTTGTTTGACTAAAATAGATGCATTACAATATGTATTGTAAAATTTTATGAATTTCATTTTTTTTAACTCCTTTTTTGCTGTTATACAGTCATTCTTACATAGTTACATGGAGTTTGAAAACGTAGATGGATGGGATACTGCTTTCCTCTTCTCTTCATATGGTGATTATATCAGGTCTTTCACACTACGATTTTGAAATTTTGGAAGAAGAAAGCTATTGTTCCTTGAGGTTGATCACAAATTCCAAATTTCTAGTGTCAATAATTTTGGATTACTCATTAAATACTATGTACTAATTCCTTGCCCCCCCCCCTTTTTTTTTCATGTACAATTTGTCATCCCAACAATGTTATGCACTTGAAGAGTTTTGTTCCACATAGATAATACCAAATACTTAGACAAGAATGATTTTAGCGTGGCAAGAAAGGAAAACATATAATTCTTTTTTTGTTTTGCATCTTGAACAGAAGTTAAAAAACTTCATTATGTCATTTTTCAAACTACGATGCATTTTTTTTTACTAATTATTCTATTTGAGCAACCCACGAGTGTGCAACTAGTATTCGTTTATACCGGGAAAAAATTACAATTATAATTTTTAATTAACTTAAACTAATGATATATATATTTAATTTATATTAATTATAAACTATAAATTTGAAGTTATGTTAGACAATTGGATAATCAAATTTATCTATAATTTAAACAACTAAATGATGATAATTATCTGTTAGTTATTAAATTTACGAGTAAATCTTATTTCAAAATAGTGAATGGATAAGGCAAAAGTGAATAAAAAAATTTTTAAAAAAAATTCAAAATTCAAAATACCAAACGGATTACTGTAATATATGAAATAAAATGTCTAAAAAGACCCTATTGATAGATTTTTTGGCGAGAAAACTGTGATACAAAAGTACCGTAGCTCCTTCCATTTAATTAATAAATAGATTACTTTTCTTACCACTTTATTTTTTTCTATTTACCAATACAACCTTAAATAATATTATAAGATTAACCAATATAAGATTAACCATACTTTCATTTCCTATTTCTTTTTGTTCCACCACACCGTTTTATACATTTTTATGATATTTTGGGACTCGAAGTCAAACCATAATTTACATTCTATTATGCAGTGTGAATTAGTCATTGAAACATCAACAAAAGTGAATTAAATTTACAATTTTTTAAATATAATCCCTAATTAGCAAACCTATTCTACTTCATAATTCACCCCCACCCGCCCCACCCCACCCCACCCACCGCACCCTCACCCTTATCCCCACCATCCCTTCTCAATGAACAAATTTTAATATGAGCACATGAATCCATGATATGAGATCAATTCATTATAAGTTGTGTCTGAAATTGTGTCATCAAGTATGCGATTAATTGTTTAAAATCTTAAACTCCTACAATTGTATGAAATTTTATGCAGTAGGGCCTAACCTTCTCTATGAGCATGGTGGTTGAGATGGGTGCAATGAAGATGGTGTTGGTTGAGATGTGGCAAAACTATAGTTATTGGTGGTCAATATTTTCGAAATAGATGGATTGTGGTGTACATATTATTGTTCCTAAATAATATTTTTCTTTGTTTCTTTTTTAATTAGAGTAGGGTAATATATGGAAAATAAATGTGGTACAACTATCAAAAATGATTTTTTATTGGGGTGTATCTAAAATATGGTGGACGGGAAAAAACCTCGGTGACAAAGTAATGACCCTTTTTAAAAAAAAATACAATATCTTCAGTCGTGTGTTACACAGTAAAATACTGAATCATAGTATGTATTAACATTAGTATGAAATATGAAATTTTATATATACTAAAGTAGGATAGCAGCTATATGTAAGTTCTCTGGCCAAAACCATTATCCTACTTTTATATGCTACTTTTATTTTATTTTATTTTATAATAATAGTAGTAATCCATTAGTGATATTATCCATTAGTTATATTTTTTATATTATTTTATTTTATAATTATATATAAAAATTTATATATTTTTTATTTTATAAGTAATATGCTATTTGTTATCTATTAGTGTTTAATATATCTATTCTATTAGTTTTAAGCTATATTTAAAGATTCAATATTTCTTTTAAAATTCTAACAATTGATAGATAAATTCAAACATTGGATTATTGGAGCTTTCTTCGTATTTCGATTAAATGCCTACTTGTGAGATTAACGGCAATAAAGTAAAATTAAATCAATTTTAAAAATTTTATTTTAATTTAAACCACGCGCTTTATAACCTATGACTATATGTTTAGTATATTATTAATTTATTTTTTTCTGGAAACCTATATATTGTAAATATTTAAGTTAAGGGAATACAATAGTAATAATACTTGATGATAATAATTTAGAACAAAAAAATTCTTTTTATTCTTTTTAGAGTAGAAAGTGGTTAAAAATTAATGTTATGGGTAAATCATATGAAATATATTATTTGTCGTAATATTACTTCCCCTGAATTTTTTGTAATAGGAGGGTGTGTAATTTAGATTTTTCAAAATAGATTTAGTGAATAGTGATTTTTTTGGATAATGTAAGACACTGTATGAGGAAATGAGAAAAATAATTTTTTCAGAAGCATGTGGTAAAAAATGAATGGGGAAAAGAATTCATTTTTAGAGATAAATATTATCCACACCCTAAATGTATTCTTGAATTTCTTGTATGGATGCTTATTGAACAAGGATGTGAGTGTAGAGTAATTTTAGAGTTACATAAATTTCGTATGCTCTCTTTTCCATGGTGGTTTTCATACTCAGCGTGAAATTAAATTTGTATTAAAAAAATTCCTCATTCATAAGAGTCTTATTCTATGAATGACAATTGAATAAGATTTGTGCCAAATTAAAACATTGTACATTTCAATTTAATTTTATTTATGTATATTAGTAACATATGTATATAAAATAGTAGTACACAATAAAATTGTGATTATTTAGTTTTTCAAATTACCATGTATTTTTTGGCTAATTATTCTATTTCGTACAACGCATGGGTATACAACTAGTATATATAAAAGGAATAGCGTACGGTACAGTTGACCATAATTTTCCCCGCCAGAATTGCTATAAGTAAAGATATTTGGGTCTTTTTACTTTTAATTTGTGTACGTTGTGTGGTAAATATTATATTAACTCCTTTTTTAATTCTTTTCAACTGTTTTCAAGATTTTCTGTCATTTCAGTTTGATAGGGCTCCCTCTCTTAAGTGAATTGTAGTTTGTTCACAATATTATCAACTATCTTATATGTTTGGGTTTACTAGTTTAAATTCTTTATTCATCTATTACAATTCCTTATCTTTACACGAAAAAATTTGCTTTTTAAGTGAGGATCTTTTTTTATTTAGGAAAAAAATTGCTTTTTAAATGTTTTAGTGAAGATCTTTTTTATTTAATATTAAGGTGCTTATAAATTCAATTAATAGATTTTGGGCCCCTTTAATAGCATTTTTGTTTAATGCAATAAAGCTATTTATCTAAGCTAGAGACCCGTCTCCAATCTAGTTATTATTTTCTCATTGGTTATTGAATAAATGAAGATCTCAAATATTTATGCATATCTACTCATATTCCAATGTAGCGGTGCAAATTAGACTGGAGACTGGTGTCCATTCTAGGTAAATAGTGTTGACATTGGGTTTTGACGTAGACCTAAGTCAGCAAGATCGAATGATGTGGAGGTAAGCATCTGTTAAGATAGTGAATCAGAGCGGGTTAGTTATGAGTTCATGTTCAGTAACGCAAATTGAGATCGTATCAGACTTGATAATAATCCGACATGAATTCTCTCATTAGATTATATTTTTTAGGCTCCCAGAGCTATCTCTATTTGGCACCATAATACCTCTATTTATGTGCTCTTCCGATCTAGGGAATTTTACATGTTCGGTTTGGACTCAACTACAGAAGGTAAGCCTTGAAGTACTCTATGTCGTGACTGCTCAAATTGTCAACTGTTTCTAATGGCAATTAGACATCAGGACCTCAATTTACTCCTAGGGAAGCAAAGTGTCCAATCCAACCAAATTCGCTAGTTCTGGTTCTGCGACCTCGGATCAGACGACTCAGTTCCGCCCAAATGTGCTGACCCCAGACCTTTTTTTCGAGCGCACTTGCTCCATTCTCTATTTGGACTTTAGACACCAGATCAGTTCGGCTTGAAATTCAATTCAGTAAATGCCATCTCTGTTCATGATGGTAACAGTTGCCTCCATCATCTGATCCTGATATCTTTCCTCAGATAGCAGTTTTAGAAGATGTCATGTTTGCATGGTCTGTTCCACCGTCGACTTTAGCTTTTGGGTCTGCTTTGGGTTTGATCTCGGCACACTTCAATTGGCATGAAGGTACATTAAAGTACTGATTAGCTTTGAAACAAAGAAGTTTAGACAGCGTTGACATCATCTCTGTCCAATTTTGTTCTCCTCTTCTTGACATTTTTTCCTCTCACAATTTCTCTCTCTATCGAAAACTGATAAAGTCACCAAGTCGCCGTGGTCGTCATCTCTTTTAGCTTAGCAGACGACATCACAGAACACGAACCCCATGACCCCTCCCGTCATCAAGATTAAGTATAGCAAAGCCCACCTCGTGGTCAGTGAAGAACCCCTTTGTGACCAGATTGGGTATTGGGGAGGTCGGTTCTGGTAGGGTCGAAACGGGATCTAACATTGAGGGTACTGGATTTGAAGGTGGTGAAAGCAAATCTAATATGGAGGAAGTGAGATATGGCACATATGAGGTTGGATTGGACTCAGGTGAGCGGGACCTGAGACAGATGAAGCTAGACCCGACACGGGTAAAACTGAGTCTGATGGAGACCTCGATACGAATTGTACTGGTAGTGAAGAATCCAGATTCGAACCGGTTGATGCTCCTACTAACTCCTACGAAATGGCCCATCTTGAACTACTGGGACCCGGCTAGTTGGGATGTTAATCTGACACGATGGACAGTCAGGCTGAAGAACATGATTCCAATTCAGGCATTAGTCGATCACAATTTTGCCAGGTCTCATCGTGCTTCTTAATCTCAGAAGGACTTAAATTTTGGTGAGTATCTGCCTTGGCTGCCTACCTTGCTAGTGTAGTAACTCACTCTAGGATTAAAGCCAAATCCGTGACAGATGAGAATAATCAGTTATCTAAATAGGCGTCTCGCTACAAACCCGAGCTATAAGAGTTATAGAAGAAGCTGGATCATGCCCAAGCTGAACTGCAAAATGAGAAATAAGGTCGGCTCGATCTCCTCAAGGAGCATTTGCGCTAACTGAGATAGTTACGGGCGATGAGCAAGGAATCATTGGCCAAAGTGAAGGAAGATCTACTTAAGGCCGAGACGAAAACAGGCTTAGCCGACTTTCCCATGCTAATGAATTTCTTGGCACTAACCTGTATGAAGCAGATCGCTTGATTTTTACTTGATTGGCTAAGAAGAGATAATCAAAAAGGTTAAAGATCACTTTCCCACTAAAGACATCTCTTTTCTAGCTGATCCTTTTAGGGAGTTGAAAGCTACGCATGAGGTGAATTTTACCAAACTAAAAAGGGACTTTCCGAAGACAACTTGAGGAAGACGGGGAAGGCATGGAGATGAATGGATAGGGCCGGACCCAGATAGTCAACCTGGATGACGGTGGGCACATCCGTGATAGAGAGAACAAGAACAAATCTAAGATCGACGCCGCTATTCCAATCAAACTCGAGACTAAATGATGGCCTGATGTGCTCAGCTTTTATCTTTAGTTTGAACTCTTTTGACTATCTTATTTTGTAGTTGTCAAGACTCTTTTAACCGCTTTTTGATATTAACTATGCATGTTTTTTTACTTTAGTGTACTACTTTTTATAATAACTGCTTTTCATATACGCTTCTAACTTGCCCTGGTCCAATTTTTGGCACTCGTATCAGTTCAGTCAAAATTGTCTGATACAAATTTATGCTTGATCACCATTGGAAAGCTATATTGGCTCGATCAAAATCGGCTGATATGGATGCGACTGATCCGGGCCACATGTTTGAGCCGAACTGCCAAAAATTTCCATATTTTATCCAAGTTTGGGACTTACAAAATATCAGCCGAGATGAATTGATAGAGTTACAATACGATTGTGGCAAAGCTTATCATTGGCTTTTTATTTGATAAGTGTCGATATTAAGTATATGTTTACCCGAATAGACAGTGCTAATGATTTGTCTAACCGACGTATTTCTGTGACGCTAGGCCTATAGTGGAGATCGGAAGAGCACACGCTGAACTCCAGATATCAAGATGAACGTTGATCACTTTCTGGTTTATAATCATCCATTGTACTTTGAGATTTTCACTCTTCATATATCTTAATTAATTTAGTCATCCCTTTGTCAATTGGGTTACAGGTATGCCGGTTCGGCTACAATCTGATTCGGCTTTGCCATAATCCGATTTGGCTGTAATTGGCCGATCTCATAATGGCTTAATGGGTCCCATGCCCCAAGTGTGGGATCGGCTATTATTGGCCAATCTGATATTGTGACAGGATCTGGACCATACCACCAACGCAGTGTATATGCTATAGGGATCTTGCACTTGATAAAGTCCAGCTAGCATTTGAATTGTCGTATAAGACTTTAGTTACGCTCTTTAGTCGCTCTTGGCTTTTTTTTTTTTGGAAAAAGAAAAAGGTTTTCATTAATTAAAACAACGCAAGTACAAGAGTAGATAAGACACAATAGTCTTGGACTAGAGCCAAAGACAAGCGCCCCAATCTAGTTGGACTCGACAACCAAACAAATGACCCAAACCACAAACAACCACCGGACAAGCTACCCAAACAATAGACTCAGGCCGCGGGACAAAGGGCCCAAACAAAAGCTCATCCCATTGAGTCAAAGGCCTTCAACCAGCTGAATCCTTGGGCTAAGGCTTTATCCCATTAAAGCCCAAACTCAGTAGATAAGGAGTTCAATCCAAAACAAGAAAAACAGAAAGACCAAATAGACAAAACAGAACTATCGTCTTCAACACAAGGCAGATATAAAACACGGCGGTTCACAACAGCATTCTTCTGAGACGTTTTCAAGGAATAAATTCCATGTCTTCATCCCTTTCTGTTTCATACCCGAGCCTCTGAACACAATTAATTGCAAATGCAAGCAGGTACGCTGGGTTTTCTCTTCTAATTTTCTCTATAACAATCCTCCTGCCCAATTGATAACGTGCAATGTACAGGTAGAATTTGGAAAATATCTCAAAAATCCTCCAATACATCCCATAGGATTCTATATGGGATGTTATTGTGATGTTCGATTTCAAATATTTCGGATGAAATAAGCTTATCCCTCATCTCCCAGAAAGTGTCTGGTTGGGAAAAGAGAGTTTTCATGTACGAGTATAGGTCAAGGACAATATCCATTCCAACTTTCTAGTGGATTTTTGGGGGGATAGTTGTCGCTATTGAGGCAAATCCATTGAGGGTTCTTTTGTAGGAACACTTTCAATAGCCTATCTTCTACCTTCACATGGCAGTCAGCAAGGTCAACATTCCATCTGTTCGCATCAAAGATAAAGATAGAGACATCCATAAGGAAAACAAAAACTTTGGGTTGGGATTGCAAATTAGCTTCGTAGTTCGATTCTAGTACTACTTGGAGTGCAATCCAGGGCAGAAGAGCCTGGTGGAGTGGGAAAAATAGAGGGTATAAAGGGAAAGCCATTAGAGTAATACAAAGGAGAGTCTTTGTAGAGGTGAAGAAAAGTAGAAGGCTGATTCTGAATTTAAAGAAGAAGAATATGTTGGTTAATTCCTTATTTAGCTATCATAGAAGAAGAGGAAAGAAAGGAGGGAGAATGGCTTCCACAACCAGAAAGGGTCCAGAGGGACTTCACGGGTTTTATTAGCAAAAATCAAGAAACAATTTTTGATAATCCTCAAGCTTTATAAAGGATTCAGATGGGTCAGCTCTTTGCCTTTACAAGGCTCCAAGGTACTTTATCTTGTTTGTCTGGACACAGAAATAGGATTACTGAAATCAAGGAAATTTTTTCTTTTGAGTCTGATTTGACTTGGCCAATTTACCTTCTATATGAATGCTCTCCCTTTTCTTCTTCGATAATGACTTTAAGCTCATGTGGGATATTTACGCTGATATTTTGAAATGGCTATCTCTCTTTATATCCCAAGTAAGCTAAGAAATTTGCAGCTGAATTACCTTTTCTGAAAAGATGTTTGAATTCCACTTTGACCACCTTAGATTTAAATGAGATTTCCCTAACAATTTGGTAATATCCCCATGGGCATGGCTTGTTTCTTGAAAGTATGTCAACAGCCTCACTTGAATCCGTTTCAATAATAAGATTTTTTACCTTTAGTTCAAAGGCTATCTCTAAACATAAATATATGGCTCTGATTTCAGCCTCATGTACTAACCCCTATCCCCAGAAAGAGAGAAATTTAATTATCATCTCGCCCTTTTCATCTCTTAATAAGTCACCCCAGCAATGCTACCAGTCTCCTTATCTCTATACCCATCAATATTGAATTTTAGGTAGCCAAAAGGGGGACATTCCCATTTTCGTTCAACCCATCTAGTTCTTTGTATTAGGATATGTGCTTGAATTTTATTTGCAAAGCCTTCATCTCCTTTTCAACTCTTAGAATTCAACATACCACCAGCATTTAGTTTGTAAAGCATTATTTCCACTTTTCCAATAATATCTCCAGCACACATCTTAATGTCATTATGTTTAGCATTGTTCCTATTGATCCAAATAAACCAACAAATGATAATAGGAACCACAGTTCTAATATGCCTCGGTTTTGCATACTTAGATGAATTGTGCCAGTTTGCTTCATTCCAAGAAGATCAAAAAAGTATATCCATACCTTTTGAACTAGGTCACTTTCAAGGAAAACATGGGAAGTTGATTCAATTTTGGAACAACATTGACATCTGGAAGCCATACTAACTTGAATTATTTTACAAATGGTCATGTCCATGGGGATCCATCTCCTCCATAGTCTCCATATAAACAAGTTAATTTTAGGAGGAAAAATTTTCTGCCAAATGATCCTGCAAGAGTATTGAATATTTTCAGTTTTCCTTACTAGTCTCCATGCACTTTTTAATGAGAAATTCCCAAACTGATTTGGCTTCCAAACTGCAGTATCTTGATCTCCAACATCTAGAAGAATAGTATAGACTTGAATAACTAAAAATTCAGGGATAACTGTAGCAAGCTTATCTCTATCCTAGTCATTGTCCTTAAAGAATTATCTGACCAATACATCATTTTCACCTTTAATCTGTGTCACTCCTCAAGGGGTTTGTTTCCAAACTAGTGATCAACCGAAACGCTCTTCCGATCTCATTTCCAACTTTCCATCCAATATGACTTTCTGCCTGATCAGCAGCTCTCCTTATCCATTTCCAGATATGAGAATCAGTTTGTTTAATGACAGTTCTGCAAGCATGATTCTGTTTACAATACCTGTTGGCTATAAGCTCTGCCCATAGGCACTTTTGGTTACTAAATTTCGACCACAATTTGATTTAAACCCCTCAATCAAATCTTTAATCTTTCTAATTCCAACGCCTCATTCCAATGTAGGCTTACACACTCCACACCATTTTGCCCAATGTAATCTATCTGTCCCATTACCACTACTCCAAAAGAATTTGGCAAATAAAGGCTCCAATTCTTTGCAAATACCTTTTGGGGGATTGGCAGCCTGCAATGAATACACTAGAATTAAGCAAAGAACACTCTGGATGAGAATCAGTCTAGCACCTGGGGATAACAATTTCATTTCCCACCCATTAATTCTCCTTCTAACTTGTTCCACAATATAAGTAAAGAGTTGTTTTTTTTCTTCTCCCAGTGTGTAGTTTAGTTCCCAAGTAAGTGAGTGGTGTCATGAGCAGAGAAAATCCAGACACAAGCTTGATATTGGTAGTCATGGAAGCAGAGGTCAACTAAAAATCCATTCTTGTCCTTGCTGAGTAGTTGTCCTAAACTCTTTTTCATATTTTTGAAGAATTTTGAAGATGATCTCCATACACTTTTTCTGCGCATTTGAGAAAATAATCACATCATCAGCAAGGCCCAAATGTGTTATACCAATTTTCCCTCCATAGTTGTACAACCATGTAGGATTGTTTTCAAAGATCCTATTCAGGTTCCTTGATAGCACCTCTGCTGAAAGGATGAATAATATAGGGGATATTGGATCTACCTGTCTAAGTCCCCTTTCTCCTATGAATAACCTTGTGTACTACCATTGATAAAGATTGAGAACTAAACTCTACTAATGCATCTTTTGATTAGCCCAATCCATTGTTCACAGAAACCAAACTGTTTTAGTACTACCCATAGGAACTTTCAGCTGATTCTATCATAAGCTTTATGCATATCAAGTTTGAATGCAACATTATATCCTCTAATTTTTCTGTTTAGAGAGTGGATCAACTCCTGTGCAATCAATGTATTATCACATATCTCTCTCCCTTTCACAAAGCCACTCTGACTTAGAGTGATCAACTTAGGCAAAATATCAGCTAATCTGTTTGCAATAATCTTTGAAATTAGTCTATTGAAAACTGTATATAGACTGATTGGCCTGTAGTCAGTCTATGTATTAGGATTGTACTTTTTTGGAATGAGGCAAATTGTTGTACTTGTAAAACTTCTATACATGAATTGGCCTTCAAACACTTCTTTTATAGAACTACAAACATCTTCCTTCACAATAGACTAACAGTGTGGAAAAAAGAGGGCAGTAAAACCATCCACGCCAACCACCTTAATACCGTTCATTTCTTTAAGAGTTTTGTGGATTTTTTCTTCCTGAGGACTGGCCATAAGTATACTATTTTCTTATTCTGTTACCAAAGGAGGTATAACATTTAAGAATTCCTCTTCAAGGTCCACTTCCTTTTTCCTTATACAAATCTTTGAAGTATTGTATGGTTGTATCTGAGATCTCCTTTTTTGTAGTAACTTCAACTCTTTGGCTGCAGATTCTATTGATTCTGTTCCTCATATATCTTATATTAACCAATACATGAAAAAAATTTTGTGTTTCTATCACGACTTTGCAGCCAATGTACTGCTACCTTTTATTTCCAAAACTCTTCTTCATATATCAGAGCTTGACTTAAGATATTTTGATTTCTTTTCCATTCTTCTCTAGTACTTGCTGAGGGTGACTTTTTGAAATTCATGTTGGGCCTTTACTATAGTAGCTTTAGCATCCTTTACTTGAAAATTAACATTTTAAAAAACCTGCTTGTTCCAAAGTTGAATGGTATGCTTGAGTCTCTTTAGTTTAATTTGTAATCTCCATATTCCGTTTCCTTCAGCCACTTTTTCCCAGTCTTGTTGAACCATTGAGTAGAATGTATCTTGTTTGGTCCAAACATTTAGAAATTGAAATGAGAAAGGTCCCATTGTGCCCCTATTAATATTCTCAATTAGAAGTGGACAGTGATCTGATCCAGTAGAGTGTAGGCTAGAGACTCTACAATTTGTTGCAAAATTTATGAATTCCACATTGCCTAAAACTCTATCCAATTTTTCCAGTGATATCCTATTGGACCAAGTAAAATCATATCCAGTGGTGCTTAGGTCCATATGGCCACAATAAAAAATAGTATCTTCAAACTCTTGAACAGGGATATGTCTATTAATAATATTGTCACTTCTATCTGAGCTATATCTGATAGTGTTAAAGTCCCCATCAATACACCATGGCTCCTGGGTTTAGTCTGCTATTCTTCTCATCTGTCCCCACAGCTGACTCGAGTCAGAGAGTACTATTCCCATAGATGGAAGTTATGTAGAAGCTTTCATTCGATGTAGGGCCGAAAATTTTGGTATGAATGAATTGTTCATCAGTTGCTTCAATACTGTATCGGACGAAGTCCTTCCATAAAATCCAAATTTTAGCATTTTGGTTATATGCGTAGTTCTGAAATCCTAGTTGTAGGCCAAGTAGGGGTAACTTATCATTTTCCACCATGGGCTTAATGATAACCAAATACTGGAGTTTGTGTTTGTGGATCAACATACTTATTCTGCTTGTTGCATTGCTTTTAGTAATTTCCCTAACATTCCATATTAGGAGATTCATCGTTGACTCTGGGTTTCTGTATCAGAATGGCTTGAAGCCTTAGTATCAAAGGATTCCATAAAGTTATGTTCCATGTTCTGCCTCATCCTTGTTCTTTCCTGTCCCTTTAGGTTTTCTGCTCTTTGTAGGATCATAAATGGATTATTATCTGGTATATCTAGTAAGTCTTCCAATAGTGCAAGATATTGATTTTTCTTGTCATCAAGATTAATATGCGCCAGATAGTTCCCATCTCTTATTTCCATTTTTGCTGTTTTTTGGAATCTCTCTTGGAATCTTTTCTGTGCATAACAGGAATAGGGTTGGATTTTGTTTGTTCACATATGTTAAGCCATTTACACCTTTTCAATTTCCTTGTTTCTTTAGCACTCAATTGCCTTTCTCATTTTTGTTCAATCTCCCCTTTCTCCAGTGTGTAAGAGTCTTCGTTTTCTCCTTCTGATTCACTATCTACTATCTCTTTTGTTTTGTCATCATGTAGCTTTGATAAGGAAACTACTGGCCTCCAACACAAGTCCTTTTCATCTTTGGAAGCTAGCGTATCAGCCTTTTACTTAACCTGCTAGATATTTTAACTTTTTTTTTTTGTATTTCCACCTTATTTTATGCATTTTCCTCCTTCTTAGACATCTGCTCTTTTTGTAAGGGAAAGTGTTTCCTCTCATTTCCTTTCATAGAACGTTTTGTCTGGTCTCCAATTTGGCTGTCTCCTTGAGGTTTATGTGTTCCTGATGTGTTACCTTTATCTGGTATGGCTTTTTCAAAAATGTCTTTCTCCTTATTAGGGTCTCTAACTGATGGGGCTTCCTCCTTCTTGTTCCACAAGCATTGATCTAGACTGTGGCCAAGATGAAAATAGTAATGACAATATCTAAGGGGTTCTTCATACTTTACTTTTTGCTAAAACCCACCTGTATCCATTCATACCCCATATTCTATCAGGTTTAGGTTTTGCTATGTCTGATTCAATACAGGCCCTAGCCATATTGGGTCTGATTCTTAAGGTAGTGGCCTTATCAACACATAGAGGTTTTCTAATTGGACTAACATAGACAGAATCACACCAACATTCTGAAAGAAAATGTAAGGCAATCTAGGTAATGAAGCCCACACCGGGACCATAGATGATTCCTTATCAACTCTAAAAAATATATCCCAACTAAGAATGCGCATTGGGGCTCCTTGAATAAGCCATTTAGATCTCATATATAACCTAAGATAGTCACATTCTAGTTGGAAATGTACAACATGCTTATGATCCAGCCAACTAACAATGTAATTACCTCAGAGCTTCAATTTGAGAATAGCGTTCCGGATAACTTCAATATTTGGCTTTGCATGTGAAAATTTTCCAATGAACACTAATTTTACTGACTTTTCCAGTTCTGCCAGATGTTCTTGTGAGAATATAGCACCCGGTTCCCCTTTATATGTAGTGGGTTTCACCAGTGGAAATGAGGCCGGTTGAGGCTTTGGACAGGTATTATGTTCTTCCTATTGGGAATCTATATATTAATAAAATGAAAAGAGTTGTTGTACAATTTTACAGCAGTTTTCCTGCCATTTTTCTTAGAATTAGGGATAATTTGATATTTTTGTTTCCAAATGTGGTAATCGGTAGGTAGATACATTCTATATCCCTTTTTTTAATAATTTTCTATTTGAGTTATCTTTAAAATTTTTGAGTTATCTCATTTTCATAATTCTATCTTATCTTCAAAATTATCCTTCAATAATCTTATATTCATTTTTTCTAAATCTTCTTTTCATTTTCATGAAAATCCAGCTATCAAGAGGAGATTTATTTAAGATTTTAAAAGTTGATTAAGAAATCATGATACCACATGGGTTTGATGCACACAAGCAAAGTTAATATAGTTGTTGATTTTTATGAATTGATTATTTATATCATACAGATCGGAAGAATTAAAATAAAATATAACTATGCTTACAAAAAATATATATATAAATATTAATAATTAAAAATTTTAAGAATAAAATTAAAAAAAAGGAACTATCCGTCTATGTAATCTTCTTCTCAAACAAAGATATGATACATACTACGATATCAAGTTTTTCAACTTTTTTTAAAATATGTGTGGGCATCTAATTTCTCAAATCCTTTTAATAAGTTAGATTATTTTAAATTATTCTTCCCGTGTATTGCATGGGTAAAAAAACTAGTTTTCACTAGTCAATGTGTGAGTGAGGACTTTATAGAAATGTTTAATTTCTTGAGTCTTTTTTGTAGAATAATTTGGCAAAAATGTGGAAAAGTCCTTCGTAGAAGGAGGAGTTTGTTTGATAATACTGGGGTAAGAAAAGTGTCTAGAGCTGGTAGAGGGATTTCTCCAAAGAGGGGCTTAAAAGCCTAATGATTGTGCAGGGATCTTAACTGGTTTAGTTTTTTGTGTGGTGTTTTGATGAGCTTTTGAAGGATTTACAGCTTGGATATCTTCAAAGTGGAGGGAGGTTTGGTTCCTTTGATCCAACTCCAATGGTGGAGGGAGGAAGATTCCCCCATAGTAGGGAAAGAAGCACAGAAGGTATAAATCTCTTTTTGAATTCCTCTTTCTAATGTATAGAATTCATTTATGTTCAGTCAAATCCTATTCAGCTAATTTTGTTCAATCTCATTTCATTGATTATGGCTCATTTACCTCAAAGTAGGTTCGGTCAAATGTGTCTGAACCAGTATTGTTGGCTGAACTCAACTCCGTTAGAGGTTAGATGCTCATTAGATCATTTGCGCTCTGTTTTAGAATTGTCATATGTGTGAGCAAGGCTTATCAAGTCCATTTATTTCCAAGGCTGGAGCCCTTTCGTCTTCATATCTCTGTCTCGTCGTAGAGAGTCGTTAGGCTTGCCAACTTTAATTAGGCCATGATGCCCCAGTTTGGTGAGGGTCATGTTATCCCCTGCTGGACTTATCGAGCCTATTTCATTTGCGATAGGGACTATGCAGTCCCTGGTTGAGCTCAAGGCTCGTTTGCATTAGGGACTATACTATCCTTCTTTTATAGGGCTTACTGAGCCTATTTCGTTTTCGTTAGGGACTATACTATCCCTAACTGGGCTCATCGAGCCTATTTCATTTTCGTTAGGGACTATACTATCCCTGATTTGGTCGTTTTCATTAGGGACTATACAATCCCTTATTGGGCTCACCGAGCCTATTTCATTTTCATTCGGGACTATACTATCCCTGATTGGGCTTATCGAGCTTTGATTTTCGTATTGGTTCGCTAGGGACTATACTTGTCATGACCCTAAATTTATTACCTTATTTTCTCATATTATCAGCGTATAACGGTAACGGAAGCATTGGAGAAATTAATCTTGATTCAAAATTAACGGCGAGACTTTATTAAATAATGTAAATTCCTAATGCAATGGTCAAAGAGGAATAAAGGACGATGAAGGGAAAAAGAACACCATAAAATATGAATTCTTGTAGTAGATCACTATTGTGCTTTATAGTCTAAATAAAAAAATGACACAAAACGACAATGTTTTTCAATTTTTTTTTTTTGGTGGGGCTAGTTTAGCTATCTAATTGAAAACAATTTGAAAATCGGGCAATCATCAATGCAATTTTTATCTTGTAGGTGATGGATACTCGTAACCAAGGAACATCACAGGCACGTAGGTCATCACTCGTAACCCATTTTCTTGATCCTTCTCGATTCTTCCCCTTCATTTCATTAGCTTAATTCCTCATATTCCCATTTTACCCTGACACCTCTTCTCTCCGTTTGTGTCATTTTCCGGATCTAATGGCGAAGAAAAGCCCTTTTTGGTGATTCACCCTGCAAGCTCAACCACGGTATATAATGAACTGGTAGTCGTCCACTAAGCTTCACAGATCCTTTTTTAGCTTCTTGTTCAGAGTTGTCAGTGAGATCTACAGTTATGTTGAGAGGAATGAAGAGTGGTGGTAGAAACAACTTCTGTCGGCGAAGTGGTGGTGCTTTCGGTGGACGTTCTGGCGGTGGGTATCAGGGTCAAGGTGGCAGAAGAGGGAGGTCCAGGTCCACGCGGCCACAGGTAATTAGTATCATTATCAGGGTCGTGGTCAGCAGCAACAGGGGTTCAGGCATATCAGGGTGGTGTTGGTTCTCGTGGGTCTCCGCGGCCACGCGGATCCAGGCCAGTCCAACCTGATCCGAGCCAGGGAAGTGCCGCCTGGGGTCCAGCTGCTGCTTCTTCTTCATCTCCTGTTCCGTCTCAGCCTACCGGTTCAATCACTTCATTCTGATAGCCTGCAGAGACTTATACAACACATGGGATTCACTTTTGCAAGATGCATGAGGCCTATTTCACTCGTGCCGCCGGTTTTCTAAGCTGATCTTGTTGCTTATAGAGGGTGCCTCTTCTAGGAGTTGAACTCTCATGGATCATCCTCTTCTGCTGCTATTTCTTTCAGCCAGTGAAGGATATTTCGTCAAACTACCCAACCTCTTTTCCTATGCCACTACCAATGCTACTAGCAAAAGCAAGATTAATGTTGGAGGAAAAAAAATGAAGAGGAAAAAAGCCAAAGGGAAAAAACCTATTTTCAAATAATGTATATGAGGAAAAAGTAGGGAGGGAATATAAATTAGATGCGTAGTAGTATTTTATTAGATTGAAAGAGAAGTGAAAGTGGGAGAAAATAGTATTTTATTAGATTTGAAAGAATGAGAGAGGGGGAAAAACCTAAATGAGGGGCCAAATTTGACCCTTCATTTAGGTTTTTTGCCCCCCAAAATAAGTTTCTCTCTCTCTATTTTGACACATTATTTGGGTTGTTTGGGGGAAACTCAAAATTTGAGATTTTCTCCCAATATTAATCATTAATCATGCTATAAAGCAGTTTGTGCTTGGGAAAAAGCTATTAGTACGCCCTGGGTCACAAACCCAGCTACAAAATATGTTAAACTAATTTATTTGCCCTTAATAATGAGTTAAAACCAATATCTCAGCCAACTCAAGTAAAAAAAAAACGGATTTCGAACATTGAAAATTTTGATTAAAAAATCAAAAATTCGATTCGATCCCAAATCCATTCAAATCATTCATCTCGATTCGATTCTTGGCTCGATACCCATGAACCGTATAATCCATAGTCGCTCGTTCAAGATGTCGTTAACAAAAATGTGGGTTTTTTCAGCCAAGAACAGCTCAATTACAAACTTTGGGGTGGGGGAACAATGCACAGACTCAATTACAAACTTTGGGGTGGGGGAACAATGCACAGACGGAAAATTTCAAAATTTCGATTTTGAAAGAAAGAAGACAAGCCAAAAAAGGGGATTGCTTCTAATTCTACACCAAAGGAGCATCAATTCCCTAAATCTTGCGATTTCCATGCCGGGGCTTCCTCCAATCCTCTCTGTCCATATCTCTATCTCTTCATGTCTCAGTTTAGGGAGTTCCATTTCAATTCAATTCACATGGTGCAAAAGGAACAAAATGGGTCTGTAATTGCATGAATTTGAAACTCAAGAACCCTTAACTAGAAAGAGAGATAGCGCGAGAGAAGAGATTTGACGTAGAAAAAAAATTAGAAAAAATCTGAAAATGAAAAATTTTGATTTGGGGGATTCCAGACTCGAGAGAATTCGCGATGTGCAAAGGCGCCACCAAAATTTTGACCTCGAAGAATTCCAGACCCTAAACCGATTTGATCTCGAAACTGAAGTAACCAAAATTTTGGATTTTGAGACCCCTTTTCTGATTCAAAACTTGCAATCCCCTTTACCGACCCAAATTTCAATTTTCATGCTCCCCGTTTCGGATCCAAAATTGGCCGAGATATTGGTTCTCACTCATTAAGGGTAAATTGGTCATTTCAGCCTTTCGCGTAAAAAAGCTTGTGACCCAGTCACTACTAGTAGCCGGATTGTTGTGCGGGAATCTAAAGATAGTGTCTTTTGTTCTGTGTGTGTTTGGCTCGTCTGAGCCATATGCACCAAGATGCGGAATCGCCGTTTTCAGTTACTGCTTTATTGTCTGGAGTCAGTCAGACTTTTGTGTATTTTTGGTCTTTTTTATGTCGTATGTTCAGTGTGTGGTCGTTTCACCTGAGTTTGGTTGTGCGGTTTGTCTTTGTCCTGTGTTAGGTGTTAAAGTATCTGGTTGTTTCACTTTCACCCCAAGTTTGGCTGTGCTTGAAAACCACATTGAATAAATGGAAGCCTTTTATTTTACTATTAGTATTTTTATTATGTATCTCAGAATCTTGGTGAATTGGTTTATTTCTTTGCATACTTCTAAGCTGATGAAGGTATAATAAAGTCGTATGGTGTATAAGGGGAGCTCCATGTGCTTGTGTGTGGATCAAGAATGCCTTTCCTCTTATACGAGGGAATGGTACATAACTGGGCATTTGGTTGGGCGCATCAACCCCTGATATTTTTTGAGTGTGTTTCTCTTAATCGTTATTCAAAATGTTTAGGTTGTTTAGAAAATAAAGAGTACTATTTATTTTACTATTATTCTGTTGGAGGATGTCAATGACTGCTTGGTCATTTCTACTGCTATTGTAGACTTTAGCTTATCATTATGTACTTCTCCTTTGAATTCATTGGTGCCGTTGGGTGAGAATCAAGTTTCCATTTTAACATTCGGTACTTGCATTCCAATGATAATGGGGTTGGTTGGATCAAGATATTTGACTTAATTATGAGATCACTTTAAATTTCTCTCGACTTGCTTCTATACTGATTTTGCTTGATATTTTAAGTTTCTTAATTGTTTTGCTTGCACTCGTACTGTTCATGTAGACAAAATGATAGCCAAACCATGTTCAGTGAGAATTTTTTTTTTTTTTTTTTTTAAGGAAATGAAAAAAGCGTTTAAAATTACAGGGTGTTCAATTGAAACTCTTCAAGAGTCTCATTAAGTCTCGAGTTATTCAAACAAACTAGAATTCTGTGAGGTTTCTTAAATTTTGGGACTTTTGGGGACTTTCTATGTAAAATATAAAGAAAAAAATGTCTTTAAAAATCTCATCTACACCCATGAGACTGCTTAAGAGTATTTGAGTTTTTTTTTTTTTAAAAAAGAATCTCTCTTCCATTTTTCTCAACCTCCCTCCATCTCTACCTACAAATTTTTTCATGACATGCTCCGTCCCATTTCCTGCTAGATCAGACATGTGGACTTTTTGCCTTACTTTTCACTAGTTTACTATTTATTCTTATTTATTATTTATTTTTTTCAAATTATTATATTTTTTATTAAATGAGAATAGAGGGATGAGTCACTTTTGCATCACCACCCGGCACCCCCCCTCGGAACGGAATTTTTTGTAACATTTAGACGGGATCCCATTAGATCCCTGGCAGTTTTTTTCTTTTCTTTTCCATTTACATATTTCAAGCACTCATTTATTTTATTTTTTTATCGATTAGATTAATAATTATTTGTTTGCCTCAAACATTTTTTTGGTTACTTATTTTCATAGACTGATTATTTTTTTTTAATTTTATGTGCTATTAGTTCAATTATTTTGTAGTTAGGCCCAAAATGATCAAGGTAAGATGTTATAAGATATTTTTCATTATGTCTTCTCCTCCGAGTTCTTTGTCCCAACCTTATTTTCCTACTTATATTAGGATAGTAGGTGATATTTTATTTTTTGTCACATAATAAAACTATGAAAAATATTTTTTTAGTAGGAAAGGTTATGAATTTTACGATGTTATAAAAATTTATGAAAAATTTTTAATACTAACTTGACTTTTCATTTTTTGAAAATAATTGTATAGGTTTGTAATTGCTCATTTAAAAAAGTTGCTTTATACAATATTATATATTATAATATTTTAAAGTAAATATCTAGAGTCTCAAAAGGCCTTGTAAAGTTTTTAAATAAAAGTCAATAAAAGTCCAGCACTTAAATTCCATCAAATCTACAAAACTCTAAGAAATCCTACAAAATCCACAAAAGCCCTCCGTTAAAAAAAAGTCTTTAAAAATTTGTAGAAGTTTGGATTGAATACAACCCCCACAAATTGAGTATCATCGTCATTGCCAAATAACAAGCCTCAGCCTCATTAAAGAAAACAGCATGACTGAAATTGACGAGGTATATTCCTGATAACAAGATATAGTAAGTATCAAAATTTGTCGTCATAATTGGATTGAATACAACCCCCGTAAATTGAGTATCATTGTCATTGCGAAATAACAAGCCTCAGCGTCATTAAAGAAGACTACATGACTGAAATTGACGAGGTATATTCCTGATAACAAGATATAGTAAGTATCAAAATTTGTCGTCATAACCAAACAGAGAACCAGTATATCATCGCCTTCTTTTTATTAGTATCAAGTATCAGATTCCTTTAAATCTATTTGAAGCTCGCATCATAGCTACCAACTTGAACAAAGTCACCATGCATACATATATGAAAATTACATTGGGAACGAACTGATACAAAAGTTTTATCCAATTGAAAACTAATCCTCAAGTTTTTTTTCCCCTTCTTTAAATGATTTATTTATGATTGTCCTACTAACATCTATTTCATGGTCCATATGTTGATGTTAATTTAACTTTTTTATAATTTCAAGGCATTAAACGGAGTGTTGAAGTTTATTTTGGACCATACAATTTTGTGATGACAGTGGGCTCCTTAGTGGATGTTTTTGGTCCGTCATTGTAGGGAAAGTACAATTGTTTGTGTTGAGACGAGGTGAGGTTGCAGGGCTAGGGGAGATTGGTGGATTGGTTTTTGTATACGTGGGTTTTTATATGGGTTCGAGATATAGCTCTATTGGGGTTTCGATTCTATTTTCTTTTTTTCCCTTCATTTTTCTTTTGTTTGATAATATATATATATATATATTCCCCTAACATTTGATTGTTTTATACATTAAATTGAATAGTGAGGGTAGTTGAAAAGGAATAATACTATGCATCACTATTGGTGTTAAAACACCCATTTATGTGATAGTATGCATTACACATGTGAGTTACTTGATTTAATTAATTATATACTACTATGTGAACTTATGCTTATACCAGTGACGATACATAGAATTACTTGCAAGCTTTTTACTGAGTCGGGTTAGCATTACTTGCGAGCTTTTACTGGGTTGGATTGGAGATGCTATTTTGCACTCGCCCTGTTGATCATTAGTCATCCATGTCATCTATAATTTTTTTAGTCTGTTTCTTTTGCCTTTTTTTCTTCTCATATTTTTCTAATGGCAAAGGGACAAAAACTTCGCTAATTTAGTACTATGTAATTTGGGTGATTAATATAAATGGAGAATAATATATAACTAATGAATTATTAATTATTATTATTATAAATTGGGCAATTTTTTTAATCAATCATAAATTGGGTGATTGTTATATGATAAGGATTTGACCAAATAAATAAATTAAGAAAAAATAGAGTAGTTGATACTTTTAGTTTCTTCACTTCACGAGGGTGCGATGATATTATTTTTACGTCAATTTTAACAACGTGTTAATCACTTCAAATCTAATTTGCTATGGGAACAAGTAAGCCGCTTATTATCTATTATTATTGTTTTATACATGGGGAGGGAAATTAAAAGCGGTTTGAACTTGAGTTTTTGTCCCCACTGCGCCACAATTCAGACCGCAATCGGCTAATTAATTATTTTATGTAACAATGTAATTTTTTTAATTAGCTAAATTGAATTTTTTTTTTTGGAAAAATTATTCTTTTCTTCATAAATTTACGAATGCCAATAAAATTACACCAACTTAAATTTTTTTTTAAAGATCATTTTAAACATATTGAAGGTATAGTTCTTCGTTCTTTTAACAATTGAATTTGTTTTATTACTATATATATTGGGAAGAGTAAATGTATATATCCACGAAATGCTCTCGTACATATTTTCTTTTAGATTATTGTTTAGAGATTTTTTAATTATTGCTAACAAGAAACTAGGCAAAAGGCAGAGTCGAATGGGAAAGAATATTTATACTACAACCTCTGTAATATTTTTCGTTATAATTTACAATTTGCTAGACTAACTTGGAGAAAACATTCAATGCTTCTGGAGTACCGAACTCGGTGCTCCAGACCATCAAGAACTTACATGTGAGTTTTAGGGCCCCAATTTATTATTCAATTTGGGCCCCAATGCGCACATGTGGATATTTGATTGGTCAAGAGCACTGAGCTCAGTGCTTCTGGATCACTAAAGTTTTTTTTCCACTAACTTGATGCAATTCGTTTGCATTATTGTATTATTTAAAAGTTCTACTATTTGTAATGCTATACTATTTTATCAGTAGTCTTTCCTTACATTAATGCACATGTGCTATACTAGTTATTACTATATATGACGTAAAGTTTGTGTTTTATTATAATCTTATTGGCCCATTTATGTTTTTTAAGCATAATCTATTATGATTAACCACAAAAATTATGTATCATAATAAATACCGATACCAACAAATAGTGAGAATTATATGCAAGTAAATTACTAATTATTATTAGGTTTTATTTTTGGCCAACCATCCTGTCAATCTCGAATTAATAGGTTGTTTATATTCTCCGTGGTTGCTTGGCTAATAAGTAATGACCATGCAAGATATTTATTATATCTATCGATAGGATAGTTATTATGTATACTTAAACATGTGGTATCTATCCAAACAACATCCACTTCACCTCAACACTTCAAACTCAATTGGGATGGATGTCACACATACATGTATACATAATAACCAGCCTATACTGGTAGACATAATAAAATTCTTGAATAACCTTGCATGCAATTTAATTCAATTTAATTTCTTGCATATTGAGACCTCATTTAGCAACCATGATAAAGGATTATAGAAATCCATTATTGTATATAATCATATATATTATTATAAAAGGAATAAAAGACATCCATATAGCACTTATTTAGGGAACATCTCACATTAATTCGGTACATAAGCATAATCCTGTAAAATCCCAGTGTGGGGTGTCCACTATATCAACTATTCAGCTATCTGGCAATTTCAGTTAATTCCTATCAGTTGCTAGGATAATATTGACATGTAGGGGACACGTAATAATAGGAAGCATATTTTTTTTTTCTATTGGTCGATTGATGTAATAATGTTCTAACTGATTGGTCAGTGGATTTTTACCAATTGGGGTGTGTTTAATTGTCAAAATTTTCCATGGAAAATGGTCTTTATGACTTTTGTAATGTTTGATTGACAAATTTTTCTATGAAAAAATGTTTTTCACCTTTTAGTCACGTGATCACATTTTTCTTAATTAAAACAAAGAACGCATTTTTCTAGGGAGGTGTAGGCTTTTTATTTTCTAGATAATTCAATTCATGTATCTAACGTAAATTTCACTTTCATACAAACACATTATGAAATTTATTTTTATATATGGAATTCAATTACCGGAAATTCAATTCACAAGAAAATATTTTCTTTTGGAATAAATTCTATACTTGTAATTATCAAACGCACCATGACATTATTATTGTATTTTGGAAGTTAGTACGTCTAACATTAACTCAATTTATTAATTTCTCTTAATGAACCCAACGGTACCACATAAACTAAATTTTAAAATTCAAATCTGGAAGAGGTTAAAGAGATATATGTGTCTATATATGTAATTACATAATCAATTTATTGATAAAGCTAAGTTTCTCAATCTTTGACTTTAAAATTTATGGAAAATCTTAGCTGAGACATTTAATTTTTCAATAATTAAAATAATAAATAATAATTTGACAAAAGAATTTTATTTTACCTACACGCATGTATTATATTATGTATGCGTGTGTATGTGTCAAATATCTAAGCTACAAGCACTCCACACTTATAGCCTAGATGTATACCATGTGTTATACACATGCATAATAACATGCATGTGTAGAAAAAATAAAATTCTTGCTACTTGACAGTCTAATTAATGTCTAAATATCCAATTTTTACATTTTGTGTCATGGGAAATGAGTTTAGGGGTCTATATATGGGATCTTATTCTTGTAATCGAGTTATTACGTTATTACGTTATATTAATCATTTTTTTTGCAAACCAATCAAGCGACTTTCATTATTTAATCAAAAGAAGTATCAGAAGCTAAAGTGTTTACAATAAAAGGTGGGGATCAGGATCCCAACACAAATTTAAATGAGAATCAAAAGCTCGCCTAGCTAGTAATTGGGCCACCTCATTGGCCTTCCTCCCAGTCAACACAAACTGAGAATTCACCAGTCCTCGCGTAATCAATTTGATCCGCTCCCGCAAAGCGCCTTCAGGGGCTCTAATATGTGGTTCATTAATAAGGTGTATGACGTTACTAGCATCGGACTCAAACACAGCATGTTGAAAACCACATTCCCATGCCAACTGAGGTCCTCTCAACAGTGCCCAACACTCACCAACATGAGGCAAAAAATTCCTAATTACCACGTTTGAATTGGCAGCTACAAATGTCCCATTGTGATCACGACAAGCTACTCCCATCCCGACCGTCCCCTCCCCCATCGACACCGCCGTATCCACATTAATTTTAATCCATCCCTCACTCGGCAATATCCACCTATCCGTCACCCTTGTCCCTCTCCTTCCTCTATGAACTCGCTGGAATTCCTCAAGAAACCCATGAGCAGCCAAAATAAAACCATCTTCTCCACCATTCATCTCCTCCCAAACGGCTCGGTTACGTATCTGCCAACATTTCCAGAATGCCATCAATAACCATGCAAAAGAAAAAGTATCCAATTCACGCCATGCATGCAAGATAAAATCGCCTAAATTTCCTCTAGAAAAGTCTCCCACCCGGCTAGCAAACAAACTATCCATCCAAAACTCATAAACCCGTCATCAACCAACAATTACATAAAAGCTATCCTCCACCTCCACCTCCACCTCCACCTCCATCTCCACCCCACACCTAGGACATTTCACATCCTCCATCATATGCTTTCGCCATAATGCATATTTCGTGGGTAATATATCCTTAAAGATCTTCCAATTAAAGAATTTTATTTTGCTTGGCAGTTGTAAGTTCTAATTAATGGGTTGTTTCTTGTAGTATATTCTCTGCGGTCGCTTGGCAAATAAGTAATAATTATCCATGCAATTTTTTAATACACAATTTTTTTATACAATCATTCATGCAATTTAATTCAATTTAATTTCTTGCATATTTGCCACTTTGATCAGCAACCAATATTATAAAGGATTGAGGAAATCCATTATTATAAAAGGAACCCAAAAAAATCCATAGAGCACTTATATTTAGAGAACACCTCACATTGATTTGATAAGCGGAATCTTGTAAAATCTTAGTGTAGGGCGTCTACCGATATCAATTATCTGGCTGTCCAGCAATTTCCTATGATTTGCTAGCACGATGATGACATAGAATGGAAACATAATAATAGGGAGCAGATTTTTTTCTATAGGCCGAATAACGCAATAACGTTTTAATTGACAGGTCAACTAATATAATTAATAGACTAATTTACACCAATAGCCCGTAACGTTTAAGGTCACTGTGGAAATGGCCTCCAACCTTTGATTTTGACGCTAGTGCCCCTAACCTTTACGTTTAGCTGCGAGAAATGTCCCTGCCGTTAAATTTAAGCTAATTCCGTTAATTATTAAAGTCAAAATCTTTTAAATAAAATGACTAAAATATCCTCACTATTTATTTAAATGAAAGCCAAACTCATACACAGAGTAAAAATGAAATAAAAAATAAATAAAATAAAAAATTAACTATTTTCCCAAATCATGTGTCACCGTCACTGCTAAACTCTATCAACAAACTAACACCACTTTTTTCTTTTAAATTAGTGGGGTGATTGGGAATGACTCGATGCAATTCGGGTCTAGTCTCCCCCATTTGGAGAGAATTTTTTATATTTAAGGGAGATTTTTCGCAAACAAAAACCGTGGTCATACCAATTTGTTGCATTTCTTTTGTCAAGGATAAATTGAATGAGAGAGAGAAATTTCTCACATATGAATTTCTTTTTTTTTTCTTTTTTGTTGTATTTTTCATATTTGTTTCAAAATCACGGTAGTTGCTACCAGAAAAGGACTGCACCCAAAATGGATGATTTTCCAGTGAAATGTCATCATGCATAGCAGTAATCATGGCATAAACAATTAAAAAAAAAGGTGTGCTGCAATAGTTTTGGGAATAAGACGATAGTTTCAGATTTGGTAGTGGAGTGATTGAGATGGAGAGAAATGATTTGCGAAGAATGAAAACATTTTTTATTTCATCTATTTCCTTTTTTCTTATTTAATTCTTTCGATCTGTTTTAAAAAACAATAAGGATATTTTAGACGTTTTAATCTAAAAATTTTGAATTAGTTGTCAAACTAGCTGGTTTGGGTTAATTTTAACGGACAAGGGCCATTTTAGTAGATAAGCATAAAGATTAGGGGTGTTTATCACTGAACTTAAAGGTTGGGGCATTTTCTATAGTGACTTCAAACATTAGGGGTCATTCACGTGAATTACCCGTAATTAAAAATGTTCTAATTGATTGGTTGGTGGAATTTTTCTTAGTTAGGACATGTTTGATTACCAAAAGTTTTCCATAAAAAATGGTCTTCTCCACCTAGATTTTAGAATTTGTAGTGTTTGTTTAATGTTGTAAATAATTATTATATTTAGTAAATGACAATTGTACCCTTTAAACCCTAGCCTCCATTAGTTTTCTTAGCCACCACTCCAACTTAGTTGACCTGTGTTCCAAGTATTTCTTGGGCAACGTACTTGTGCGTGTATAAATAGATATCATGTGTTGTGAATGAAAATAAAATTCAAGAGTTTTCTCTCCAACTTCTCTCTATTTTTCTATTCTTTTCTTCTAGGTTATAACACATTATTAGCATGATTCTCTTTTTCAAAGCTGTTTTCAGTTTATATCCTGCATGGTCTTAATTTCTCAATTTTTCATAGCAGTAATGATCTTGAGAAAAAAAAAATCAGGGCTATCCGTGCATGAATAATGTATATATTATTGTGTTATTTGAATGTTTGGAAATCATTAATCGATTTATATTTATCATTATTTCTAGAAGAAACATGATCTTTAAAGTTTCACCAATAATCCTAAAGATTATTGTAATCTAAATATTATTCTTGTGATTCATTATGGTTTT
The DNA here is from genome assembly GCA_963692815.1 of Nyctanthes arbor-tristis. Lineage (NCBI taxonomy): Eukaryota > Viridiplantae > Streptophyta > Magnoliopsida > Lamiales > Oleaceae > Nyctanthes > Nyctanthes arbor-tristis. The sequence continues at coordinate 42,179 of CAVNYN010224456.1, forward strand.
TAAAGAATCACTATTATCTCTTATGTTCTTAAAGAATATGATCGGCTCCGAAAGAGTCGTGATATATATATATATATATATAAAAGGTAATGTTCAAACACCTCCTGGAGGTTTTGTTACAAAACTTCCTACCTCACATGGCATGCTTTGATGCTCGCTACATGGATTTGAAATACACTTGCCATGTATTATTGCATGCTACATGGGATAAAAGGTTTTGTAACAAAACCTCCAGGAGGTATTTGAACATTTTCACATATATATATATATATATTATTAATCGTGGTTTCCTGAAAAAACACAACTGTTTAAAAATCTATCAATAATCGTGAAGATTATTGTGATTTAAATATTACATTTTGTGATTGATGAAGAATCACAATTTGTGCTCCTTATTCCCGAAGAATATGATGGGCTCCTAAAGAGTCTTGGCATATATTATTCTTGTGGTTCTTAAAAAATCACCAATTACATTCATATTCCAGAAGCATATGATTGACATTAGAAAAGCCATATAAGATTTATCGTAACTCCTGAAGAAATACGATTCCGAAATTCTTAATAGTCCTGAAGATTATTAAGATTAATAGATTGTAATTCCTGAAGAGCACAACATGGTCTAGTCATATTCTAATTGAATATGATGTGCTCCTAAAGAACACGATATATGATATTTATATATGTATTTTCTTTAAGAAAAATACAGTAAACAGATATTCCTGAAGGATATTTCATATTGCTCATTATGAAGCAACTGTTTCTTTTTCGTTATATGCATTTTTTATTTATTATTGTATTATTTACTTTTAGTTAATTACTTTAGCTAGATTAAATAAGTTGTTGCTCCTGAACTAGCACAACCAATTGTAATATTATGAAGAATGTTACATGCTCTTGAAGAGCAATTTGTATTGGATCTAAAGATCTAATATATTTAGTAATTCAATATTCCTTAAGAATATTGATATATTGCTCATGGAGTAGCAATAACCCAAATTAATTCTAAAAGTATAGTTTACTTTGCTCTTAAAATAGCATATGTCACGGTGTCTATAGATATTGGCGATATCTAAAATAATAGTCCTTGAAGGAGAGTATAAATATTCAATATCCTTTTGTTATTGAATTTATAACTTTACCTATCATAATGTAAAGTTATACTAATAGTCAATATCACCAAAATTTAGTTAGTTGCATGTGGAATTATTTGTCATGAGCTCTTGATATTTTAGTTCGTTTGATCTCTTGGGTAAGACAACAAAGAAAGAAACACATCTATGGATTGTGTAAAAGCGCTTAGTTTCGTTCATTACTATGTCTAATTCAAAGTTGAGTACTTTACTATCAAAGATCTATTTGATATATGAAAAATCATGAGTTCCACCCTACTGGTTTCATTGCATTGCCTTAAGCAAATGCAATATATTATCGTGAACCATGCATGAAGACATGGGAAAACTCATTAGTAAAACTCTAATAGTGAGATGTATAAAAGCATCTAATAATGATAGTTTATCTAAAAGGGAGCATCACGCGCATTTAGCACATACCCGTCGTACGATAAAAGACCTCGTCGAACTCTAACTGGTATTCAATCAAGAGAAAAAGGAAACTAGAGACTAATTTCCTTGATTATGACGGTCCTCATTTTGATGTCTCCGACTTCTTTGCTCACCCAAAAGGAAATATTGGTAAGTGCAACCATGCATACCATTTTTCAAGATAAAGTACCTTCTGAATTAACATTAGCTTAAACTAATGTTAATATTATATATCAAGTACATCAAAAATCATCAAAAGCTCTATAACAACTTGTATTACTTTGACTAATAATACTAAATTGTATATTGATGATGCAATTTAGCAAATTCAAGAGTGTTGATTTTTTTAAAGATATACAATGAATATTGCATTGAGATAATGCAAAAGGATAATAAAATTTTTGCATAAATTCCTTTTTATCTTGTCAAAAACAGATAAAAGAAAAATTCTCAGTACTACCATCTGGAATGTATTATACATTCATAAAAGTAATTGAGACACACCATGTCATGAACCTGAAGTTCATTGACTGAAAGAACTTTATACATTGGCATGATATGTTTAGGTATATATGAGCAATTATAATGCGCCGAATAATTCACATAGGAACAATATAAAGAACCAGAAGATTCTTTTAGCAAATGGTTTCCCAGGTCCTGCTTATGAACAAGGCAAGTTAGTCATCAAACCTTCCAGTATGAAGGTTAATACTGAATTTCTAATTTTCTTGAAAGAATTCATGGAGATGTGTATAGATTGATATTCCTATTATGTGGACCAATTATTAATTTATATTATTGATTGATGTTTCTACTAGATGGTCCCATGTTCGCTTGCTTTCTACTAGAGGTGGAGCGTTCTACTAGACTACTTGCTCATAGCATAAAATTAAAAAGCCTAATTCCTCAATCAAGAAAATCCGTCTTGATAATGTTGGTGAGTTTTGATATTGAACATTCGACGATTATTGTATGGCAATCGGAATTGAGGTTAAACATTTAGTTGCTCATGTTCACACTCAAAATGGTTTAGCATAACTATCCAGTTAATTGTTAAACAATTGTTTATGAAAACAAAACTCCCAACTTATGCGTGGGATCATGCTATATTACATGCTATAGTAATAGTTCATATAAAGCCAATTATCTATCATCAGTATTCTCTTTTGCGGCATGTCGTTGGTTGAGAATCTGATGTCTCTTACTTAAAAGGTTTTGGTTGTATTGTTCAAATACATCACTTATTATATTGAACCGGAAGTTCAATATTATGAAAATTTTATTATTTAGCATAACCGGTTAGACCTTCCTGGTTTGTTGATAATAAGAATTATCGAGAATTATGTAAAGAGCTAGTAGATTCTTTCATTTAAAAGAATTCTCGTGTGCTGCAAGTTCTTGGGCAATTTGACTGTTAATAATCACTAGTTATTTGGGACTTAGTTTCAAATATATCTAGAAAATATTCACGGTGAATCGTGTCGGCCCACTCACCTCCATGTGGACCCTCTAGACATTTTATGAATTTAGATCCATTAGAGGTCACATGTCAAAATCGTAATTAGAAGTTTGCGAGAATATTTAATTGCTCAACTGATTGACTATGAGCAAAAGTTTCAAATATCATAAAAAACATATGAATTTTTCTAGTGAATTTTATCGCAAAAATATTAAATATTCATATATTATTTGGGATATTAATTGTCTATAGTTAGCAAAATATTATTATAATCCTCAATTTATTTGTTATATCATTAATTGAGAACATTAATTTGTGTTTAAGTGATATTAATCTTTTACTTGCAGCATTATTCTTATATAACATGCCAATAGAGTATATGACACCGCTTATATTTGGCTTATAGTCAGAAACCTCCATATAAAATTGATAAGCGCAATTTGTATAGTCATTTAACCACAAAAGCTAAGATGGATATTATTATAATACTGAAAATACAGATTGGATTTGAATCCCTTTTTGTATACTTAATCCATGAATGATGATATATATTATATCATGCTTTTCTGACTATTTTTTAAATTAAATGGTCTTCTCAGCATTAGGGAAAGGAATTGATAATTGGTAACAAGTATATCAAATCAGTAATTATACTCCTCACATGTATAATGCAAACTTGAAGTTTGTAATATAGTATGCATTTCAAGATTACTGACTGTATAGCTGCCAATAGATATGATATGCTAAATGCTGTAACTTAGATTGATATAAAATCCTATAAGAGGATTTGATGTATTAATAACATGCCTGAAGTATGACGTGGTCGATTCCAAAATTATGATCCATGAAAACGAATATAGAGCACATACTTGTGATGGTCCTTTTGAGAGATCGGAATACTCCAGAAGAGTATACAGACAGAACTAATTAAAAAGTGCATAAAGAGGCTCAAGTACCTGAAATTATTGGAATAAAGAGATCTCGATAAGTTATATCTATACTGAGATCAGATGGAATCACCGAGAAATAATAGTCGACTACACATGCTTATTAGCTCAATAAATAGCAAGGATAATGAATTGATTTCATCAAAATTGTTGACATTGAATGTTGGCCAAGATAAAAGTACAATCTTGCAGATTGTTACAATGTCAATAATATGACAACGATAGTTATATTAAAAGAGTATTAAATATGTGGTAGATGTTATTAAAACTTAAAAGTTTCATTTTACTTGTAATATATGAAAATATATCATTAGATTTAGTATGCTTAGATGAAGCATATAAAGAACTTAAAGTTCTTGCATACATTACCAGTTAATATGAGGGAGATACGCGTTGTACTCTTTTTTCCTTGATTAATATTTTGTCCCAATGGCTTTTCCTAGCAAGGTTTTTAACGAGGCAACATCGATGATGTATCTAAAGAATAATATACTCTTTTTCTTTCACTTGGATTTTTTCCTACTGAGTTTTTTTCTTGTAAGGTTTTAACGAGGCATATTCTTTGTGTAATAAATATCTGTAACATATATGATATTAACCCTCGGTATAAAACTCCTGAAGAGTTGACACTGCCTAAAGTAGAAAATATTTCAAAGTATTGAAGATATTGGAGAGATGAGGATGGCTAAGCATGAGAACCATCGTACCTGAAATCAGGGAGAGCAGCTGTACTCTTCTTCCTTCTATTAGTTTTTGTCCCACTGGGTTTTCTGGCAAGGTTTTAATGAGGTAACACTTGGATACTCCAAAGTTGATCAGTATTAATTGTATTCTTTTCCTTGGTTTGATAGATTTTTCCTATTGGGTTTTACCAAACAAAGTTTTTGATGATACAATTATTATATAGAATAGTCATTTAAGGGGGAGTGCTGTAAATAATTATTATATTTAGTGAATGACAATTGTACCCCTTAAACCCTAGTCGCTATTAATTTTCTTAGCCACTACTCTAAGTTAGTTGACTTGTGTTCTAAGCCTTTCTTGGGCAATACACTTGTATGTATATAAATAGACATCATGTGTTGTGAATAAAAATATAATTCAAGAGTTTTCTCTCCAACTTCTCTCTCTATTTTTCTATTATTTTCTTCTAGTTTATGACAATTAACAATTTTTTTCTATGGGAAATGTTTTCCACCTTTTAGTGACAATTATATAATTCATACATCTAGCATAAGTTCTATATTCAACTAGACACTATGTAAATTATTTTCTATAGTCAACGGAATATAATTACTGGCATTCAATTGACAATAAAATATTTTCTTTTCAAACAAAGTTCATACTTGTAACCAAACACATCCTTATATTACTGTAATATTTGCAGTTGGCACCTCTAACATTAACTCAATTTATTAATTAATTTCTGTCAATGAAACCAACAGAATTATATTAAATAAATTTTACCAAATTGAAAATTCTTGAAGAGGTTAATGGATATATATAATTGAATAATTAATTGACAAAGTTATGTTTCTCAACCTTTGACTCCTAAATTTGTGGAAAATCGTAGCTGCACGCAATATGTAATTTTTCTATAATTAAAATAATAAATACTTGACTGTCTAATTAATGTCTATCCAATTTTTAGGTTCACAAAGGTAATCATTTAAATAATTTTTTTTTTACAAAATAGGGTAAATCTAGCATCTTAAAAAAATGAAGAAGCCCTACGGCGTGGAAAATTAAATTTTACATGTTTAAGCTAGAATATTTACGGTGTATAGTTAGCGAGATGCCGAGATCAACTTTTTACAAGCTTAAATTAGTTTTTTTTTTTTTTAAAAATTTGTGTACATTATGGTAATATCCAATATATATATATATATTTATAAATATACATATTGTTATATATTATTATATATGACGTAAGTTTTGTATTTCATTATAATCTTTTTTTAAGCATAATATATATTAAGGTTAACCACTAAAAATATTAAATATGTACTCCATAATTAATGCTTATTTCTCTTCAAAAAAAAAAATAAATAAATACCTATTTCGTGACGATTTACCAACAAATAGAGAGAATTAAATGTAAGTAAATTACTAATTATTACTAGGTTTTATTCTTGGCCAACCCATTCTGTCATTCTCGAATTAATGGGTTGTTTATATTCTTCGTCGTTGCTTGGCTAATAAGTAATAAACTAATAACCATGCATGCAGTTTAATTCAATTTAATTTCTTGCATATTGAAACTTGTCTTGCCTCCTAAGATTAAATTGTTCATGTGGCAGGTATATGGGGAGCGTTTACCGACCCGAGAACGTCTGGCCCATAAAGGGGTGCAAATTCAAGAGGGCTGTGTGCTTTGTGACGAAGGACCTGAAACCATTTTACACTTACTAGTGGACTGTCCAGTGGCTCGAGCATTCTGGAATTGTGGCGGAGTGCAGTGGCCGCAACGAGGAATCCCCAGTTTCAGTGACAACTTTTTTTGGTTCATGCAAAATCAGGGCCATGATAATTTAGGCAATGTTTGTGCCATCGTGAGGTTTGGAAACACAGGAACAATAAGTTTTGGAGGGATCAAGATGTTTCTCATAAGATGACTGTGGAGTATGGTATAAATTATCTCCATGAATGGAGGGAAGAGCAGGCACGTGAGGAACCACATGAAAGTGTGAACAACTCGGTGCCCAGGTAGACGAAGCCTCCTTCGGGTTGGTTGAAATGCAATATCGACATGGGTATTTTTGAAGAGGAGGGGAGGGTCGGCTTTGGATGGGTGCTGCGTGATGAAGAAGCGGTATTTATAATGTGCCGGATGGAAACTGTGGAAGCAAGATATCATGCCGTCGAAGCCGAAGGAGTGGGGTCTCCGAGCGGTATTAAAATGGCTCTTCTCTAGTGGATTCACTGACGTTATTATTGAGATGGACTACAAATGTGTGTTCGACACGCTAACTCGAGAGGAAGATCACACGGCATTTGGACTCATTATCCATGATTGTAAGGAATCGATAAAGAGAGATCTAAATTTTCAGGTTCATCATATAAATCGAAGGGCTAATAAAGTTGCACATAGGTTGGCTAGACAAGCCAGATATATACAATGCCAACCCTTGTACCCTCTATCATGCTCCGAACTGGCTGCTCTCTACATTGAACACTGGTGTATTCAATGTAACCATTGATAATGAAAGTTAATCACTCTGCTTCAAAAAAAAAAAAAAAGACAAGACATCGGTATAGCACATATTTAGGGAACAGTATATCACATATTGATTGGATATATAAGCGTAATCTTGTAAAATCTAGGTGCCGGGGTCCACTTATATATCAACTATCTAGCAGTCCTACAATTTCAATTAATTCCTGTGAGTTGCTAGCACAATGCTGATATAAAGGACACGTAATAATAGTGAGCATATTTTTTTTTCTATTGGTTGACTAATGCAATAATGTTCTAACTGATTGGTCATTGGATTTTTTTCCAAATGGTGTGTGTTTAGTTGTCAAAAATTTCCATGGAAAATGATCTTTCCTATATAAATTCTGATTTTTATAGTGTTTGCTTGAGAAAGTTTTTGATGGAAAAATATTTTCCACGGAAAAACTTTTCACTTTTTAGTCACATGACCACATTTTTTTTAAAAATAAGGAAAACATTTTCCTAATTAGGAGGTGTAGGTTTTTTATTTTCTATATAATTCATGTCATTACAAAAAATAAGGCAGATAGCGGCGACTACCAGTGATGACTCCAAAAGTCGTCACCATAGCTTTGGCAATCGCCACTGTTGCCTAACCCCTATAGCAGCGACATAGAAGTCGCCGCTATACGGTTGGCGGGAAGAATTCCCGCATTTATTGAGGCCTATATTGACAACGAGTTGTTACTATAGGTACCATGTTCGTCCCTATAGGTGTAATAATCAATATAATATATATTATAAATGCAAATGTTAATAAAAAATCCCTCTACTCCAACTGGTGAGGTGCTTGCTCGTGAAGGGGAGGTCTCCGGTTCAAATCCTAAGGCGGCTCGCAAATAATTTCTTCCATTAATTGAGTTGTAAATCGGCCAGGCTAAGGTGGGGGTCGGGCCAATGATGGTGGGCCGGATTAAAAAAATTTTGTGGCCACTATAGATGTCACCGCTACAAGGTACATGGTCGTCGCTAGGAGGCTATAGGTAACAAAATTGTCGTCGCTAAAAATCATCGCAATAGGCCTACAACGGCCACATTTCAGCCTATGTCGTCGCTATAGGCAATATTTGTTATAGGCAATATTTGTTGTATATCTAACGTAATTTTCACTTTCAAACAATCTCATTAGAAAACTTAATTTCTATACGGAATTCATTAACAAAAATTCAGCTTGCAAGAAAATACTTTCTTTCGAAATAAATTCTATACTTATAATTACCAAACGCGCCATTAAATTATTATTATTACTACTAGAATTTTCACCCGTGCTTTGCACGGGAATATCAAGAGAAATATAAAAATTTAACGGTAACATATATTAATTGAAATAACATAATAACACATAAATTGAAATGACATAAAAATTGAAATATACATATAGCAATAGATTGTGACTAATTCTACATCAAACATACATTAAAATAAACAATTTAGAAAAATACAAATGGTCAATGATGAGCAATAAAACTTATATTACAGAACAACAATGAAGGGAAATAGTTAGAATTCACGCTGACTGACAGTAAAATTACAGAATAATTTAGCAAAAAAGTAATTAAAAGAAAAAGGAAAACAAAAAGGTAATCCTTCCAGAATGCTTCAAAGCTATGCGAAGAGACGTACAAAAATACAACGGCTAGTCTCTCGAGGTAACGGCTTTGCAAAATATTCACAGTTTCCCGACCAGATTTTATTGGGCTTTTGCAGAGCATTCTTGATGACCGTTTTCTCCAAATCCCATATTTCTGTCAACACAAGAATTACATCACTGAGTTACTTGCATTCAAGATCAAATTTCAGTTACAAAATAATATATACACGCTAATTAATTGCCAAAATGGCATTTCATCATAATGCCATAAGCTTTGCTTCTTTTCACAAAATGGTCCCTGATGCTGAAATTAGAAAGTGCAAAAGTGAGGGAAAACCTTTTTGGCCATGTACCTTGTTTTCAATACAAAAGTATATAGAAGGTTATATTTTAAACAAACCTTTCCCAGGTAGAGAGCAAAAGCAATAACACAAGTAGCACCATCTTAATATTATTCACATGTCCTATCTTAGTTTCCTTTGTAAATGTGTGGTTATCTAGATGTTAATCAGGATGTATCTTGACTAGCTACTTTTTCTGGTGTAAAGTGTAACACAACCTAAATATGCCTAGCTTGGGTATGAATGCGGAAAATAAAAACACCAAAATTGTTGACGCAGAAATCACTACAAGAAATAGGTGTTATAGGGGCGACAAATTTGGGGCGACATCTAAGTCGCTTCAAGAGGCGGCACTCTATACGAGCGCCTAGATTTGTCGCCACTACTGGGCGTCAGCTGTATAGAGGCGACATAAAGTCGCTTCCATAGGTTAATATGTCGTCCCTACAGATATTTCTGTAATTTAAAATTTCCACACTCCTAGTCGGGCTATGAGTTTTATTATTATTATTTTTTCACGTTAGGCATCAAAACGACACAGTTTTATTTATCCTATATAAACTGAACTACCAAGAAGGGTCACATTTTTCTGCCCTAATTTCTCCACCGCCGCATTG